>APFE030709718.1:0-45196 GCA_000404065.3 Pinus taeda
CCCATATTGTTATTACTGTGCCCCATAGAATCCCTCTATTGTTATTTTTGTGGATTTATGTTATTATTGTTAGGTCGGTTGGGTTATATTGTGACTCCTTAGAATCATATATATAGAAAGGAGGTTTTATCATTTGAATCATCCAAGAATTGTTCATTTATGTAATGTAAAGGAGGTTTCCCCCTCGAAGAGGCTGAATTCTGAGGCATTGATCTATCTTTTCTATCTTTTCTTGAGCTAGTTTCATAATAGGCAGAATATGTGGCAATAGCTAAAGGAATGAATGAAATTGTGTGGATCAAGAAAATTATTGAAGATTTGTAGGAGAAACAAGTGCATTCAACTCCTCTTTTGATTGACAACACTTCTGCAATAAAATTGGCTAAGAACCCAAAGTTTCATGATCGAACCAAGCACATCAATATAAAGTGTCATCTAATTCGACATCATGTTGAGGCCAAGACAATCCACCTATGCCATTGTTCCATAAATGAGAAGATTGCAGACATCTTCACCAAAATGCTTGGAAGAGAAAAGTTTGAAAGATTCAGAATGATGCTTGGACTCACCAACATCTCTTCAGATTAAGGGGAGGAACGTTGGCACCTAATCTTTGGAATTAGGAAAATCCATGTAAATATTGTAAATAAAAAAATTAAAGAGATTGGAAGATGAAGAGACATTAGGATATGAATCCCAATAGTCTCCCTCTCCTTGTATATATCCATGTTTTCTCTTAATTAACAAAAACAATTCATTCGTGGAGTTACTCTCCTGGCATGACAGCTAGAAAAACTAATGTTCTTGTGTTTATGCATCCAACTCAACCTTGATGTTAAGGAAAAGAGACAATCCCACATATTTTTCTCGATTCATAGGAATGAACACACATTAATAACATGTATGCATTATTGTTACATAAAATAAAAAACATGTAAAACTCCCTCCCCTTGACATGTTTCAAAAAGAAAATTTTACCACTAAAACCTTCTTCTAGGGGAAAATAACCTATTTTCCTCTCCAAAACATAGTCAAGGCCCCTGTACCCATCCTCTTTGTGCAAAACCACCAAATGACTCTTGAAATATCACTTAGAAGTGAAACAACCCACATAGAGGAGATGATGTGGCATGGTTGTAAGCCTTGTTCATAGTGCTTAAGGCCTAGAAGGTTAATTTTATTCCATAAGGCCCTTGTTTTCCTTTTCAACCATGATCTAAGACTCAAAACCCATTATTATTTCCTAAAACCAATAAATGGCATCCATATTTCATTTAGTGGCCAAGAATCCCATATAAAGATCCTATGTTGTGTTTTAATGCATCTCTCAAAATGCTTCAACTAGGAACCTTTATTAAATTCCCAAGGTATTTGTTATCCTTCCTTGATCATTTTTAAGACCAAAAGGCCCATTAGTGTTATTGATAATGTCATATTGTCCCTTAGTAAACCACTCATAATTGAAAGTTACCAAAGGGAGGGAATTTTTTGTGGATTGGATGTGTTTTTAATGGTCATTGAACCTAAGAAGCACCATTTAGGGAATAATTCCCTTAGTACCCTCCCCTAACCTTGGTTAGACTTTGAGGCCTATTCTTGGTTAAAAATTATCCTAGTCATGACCCATAGCACTATTGGAGTTGATCAATAACCAACAAAGCTTTAGCGAACTTATTCCTTTTTATTGCTAGGGCTTCTCCCTTTTTGTTGGGCTCTTATATTCTCCTTAAACCTTCGCATGGGTTCCCACAAGCAACAAGAATGATGCTCCACTCTCATCCTTTCTCGTAAAAACATCAAACCCTGAGGTGATAGGTCAAAACACAAAACGACGATGATTGTTATGCTACCTCACACATTCATCATGCTCCACTTAACTTCGGTCTTCATTGTTCCTTGTTGGTAGTCCATTTGATCAATTAAAATCATTAAAACATGTAGATTTTATTTTGGTAGTGCCACCTATTGAAACGATATGTGTTGTGAGGTGTCTATTGATTTGGCAGCACTTTTGTTTTCATCAGGGTACCATTGGTTTCCTTTTTATTTGGCAATGCCCTCTTCTTATATCATTAAAATGAACACTGCCAAATTAAAAGGTAGCGCCAACTTCTTATATCATTAAAATAAGTGCTGCCAAATTAAAAGGCAACACCAAATTAAACTATCAAAATGATGTTATTTTAGGACCCCAATCTTACTATCAACATGGAAAAGGCTAATCACAAAGAGTAGTTGTATGTGTTAACACCTTTGTTAGTTAAATAATAAATCCAACCACGCGTAATGGAGCATTTCATCTCCCATGTCAATAAAACCTAAAAATGAATAAAAAATTAATGTTTTTCCTTCGATGTTTTACCCTACTATCTCATGCTTTACTTATGATCTATTCACACATTAGCTTGGTATTAGAGCCAATATTCAAGTGTCTATCCTTTTGCTGATGATTTCCTCACATATTTACTTGGTTTTAGAGCCAAGAATCAGATTCCCTTTTGGGGCCTTGAAAACGAGAAACAAGGTCTTTTTTAGACACCCTTATTGCTTGAAAAAATTGAGGGGTGTAGATGCGTCTCTCAAGGATATTTTTGAAAGTTTAAAATACCCTATTTGCATATATTTGTGGGTTTTCAGAAGTTTATTTTATATATAACCATTCTAAATTCATGGATTTCGTGTCAGGCATTTCTGGTTAACATTTCAAACAATTCGTGGATTGACTGAGATGCATTTTGAAACATTTTCTACCATAATTTTTGCACTCATTGCAGACCAAATTGTAGGCCAAGGCTCCCACCAAGATCAAGTCAACCAGCCTGCCTTCCCAAGATTTTCGCAATAGAAAACACAGATCAAACCTTCGTAGGCTCTTCTAGCCTCTTTATATGCTTCATAAGTTGTAGATAATAACTTCGTAGGCTCTTATAGGTTCTTCGCATCCCTTTTAAGTTGCAAAATATGTCTTCGTAGGATCTTCTAGCCTCTTTGTATCCTTCATAAATTATAGACTATAATTTTGTAGGCTCTTCTAGCCTCTTCACATCCCTTTTAAGTTTCATATCATGAGCAAAATATTTGTGTATATGTTATCTAGAAGCAGTTTGAGTACCTCCTATATATACCCGTTTCAAACGGCTCTTTAAGAACTTCTCAAGGATGACATGAGTATGTTGGCCAACTTGTCTTTTGGATCCCTATAGACACATTCAATTACAAAAAATAATATCTCTTTCTTTGATCCAAGATCCCAATAGGGTCTTTTACACAATGATAATGACTCATGACTCATGAGAAAAACCTAGAAGCACTCAATGGGTGCTTTAACCTAGAGACCAATGACCTTGAGCATGAAACCCATGCTTAGTAAATATTTTTTCTCTTTACAATAATTTTTTTTCTTATTTTGACAAATACAAAAGAATTATATTACATCATGAGCCAAACAATAATGATAAAGACCAAAACTAGTTACACTTTCAACACTCCCTCTTAACTGGGGAGGTATTCATAATTTTTCAACTGGTACAAGGACAATACTTACTTTGAAAAGTTATCATAAGAAGTGTATCACAAACAACATGTACAATGCTAGATACCATCTAGGCTAATTGCCAAGGTATCAATCCATCAAGTTTCCATCTAGGCTACCTTCCAAGACACTAATTAATTAGGGATCCAAGTGTCATCTAGGCTACTTGCTAAGAAACTAACTTATCATGGGCCCCGATGTCATCTAGGATACCTGCCAAGACACCAACTCATCATGGATCCCAGTCTCATCTAGGCTACCTACCATGACACCCACACAACGAGGGATTTAAGTACCATTTAGGCTTCCTACCAAGGTGCCAACCCAATAGGGATCTAGATGTCATTTATGCCAAGATATCAACTCCAACTGAGATCAAGATATCATCTAGGCCATGACACCAACCCTAACAAGGGTCTATATATCAGTGGTTTATTTAAGGTCTGATGCATATTTTTCAAGTTGATTCTTAGCATTGGACAACTATATGCATAGTAGGAATTGTTCTTGGCTTCTCTCTCGAGATCTAGTCAAGGATAACCTTTATTAATCGATTCTCTTTCCTCTCTTCACTAACTACATTGTATTGCATATTTGTTTCTCTCTTGCTTAATTGTATAGTGTTGCATTGCGTGTTTAGAGGATAGTTGCATTTGAATCTCTTTGCATTTCATCATTCCAAATCACTATTAGAAATCTCATATAATTGTGCTTGTACAATTTGGAAGCTTCTCTTGTTCTAATTGCTATATCACATAAGTGGAAGATAATACTAATGAGCACATATAAGTATTCAAACACCATTGCTATAGTTTACTTTCCTTGTGGTTGTTCCCTTAATTCATTTTAAGTTCATTTGTCAAGATGAATAGGTTCTTAAGTTCTAAAGTTTTTTAATATAACTTGAATAATTTAAACGCAGAGAACTTCCTTGTAACTCACTTGTACTATTATGATGTTCTTGTGGTTTCATCAAGACGTTTCTTAACATCCCTTATGACACTCGCTAACAATTTCTCTCATTTGATTGAGTGTTAAAGGACTTTCAATCAATCAGGTATTTTTCAAATCTATCTTCGTCGAATGACAAAAGTTTAGGTAGGATAGAAGAAATTGACCAAACATCTGCTACATCGTTTAGCAGGAAAAGATCAATTAGAGGTGAAAAATATTAGAAGAAAATTCCATAGATGAATGAATTTTTTTCTCGTTAAATGGTGGTCGTGTTCTTATGAGAATGAGAGCATAGATGACAATGAGGTGCCCTTGGGGTACAAGTATCTAGTGAAACAATGGGTACCCAAGGATATTCCTGAAATAAGCACTGGTTTATTTTTTTTGTCAATGAAAGGATATATTGCTCTGTCCCATCATCATTACATGGTTTGGGGCTATTTTCCATGGATGGTGTAAAGGTATGTTACGATGGATTAACTAAATTGATGGAGTATGTCGAACCCTTTTACGTCTATAATGATTGGGTACAACTATTCCAATATACCAAAAGTATGTGAATATATGGCATGTCCACAAATTATATACAACTAAAATACAATGATCAAAATAAAGGCACAACTATGTATATTGATGGAAAGCAAAAAGTAGCAAGGAATATTGCATGGTTTATAAATAAGACATGGCCTGTGACCAAAAATACGCAACCCAATTTCATATTCAAGGGGCGTGAAGGAAACTGCGTATTTGTATGTGCCATAAAATCAATAGCTGCATGGGAAGAGTTTCTCATTGATTTCAATTTGAATCGAATAGATAAAAACATTGATATTATGGGGGCGGTATGGATTCTATTTTACCCAACTTGTAAGCAATGTCTATTATATGTTATGATTGTCATTTACTACAATATATTATCACGCATATTATAAGTTAAGGAAGAATTTTAATACGTCATGGTTATAATATTGTGGCAGGTTGATCAAGGTCAAAGGGTGCTGACCTTGCAGTAGGTAAACATAAGTATAATTGTACGTAAAATAATATAATCGTGATATTTATTCTAGCGATGAAGTCAACATTTTATCCATTCTAGAGTACAACAAATTCATCTTTTTAGGCATCATATAACTAAATGAAAGATTCACTATGCATATAACCAACCTTCCTTATAGGATTATATGAATCCTATATTCCAAAGGTTACTTTAAACATGCATTCTTAATCTTTCACACAATCATCTAATTTTTTGTATCCTATAATGAGCTTGCAACTTGACTGAATGCATTCCTTCATCCTTTTCAAAGTATTATTTCTATACAGTATGGAAGATATATTGATCTTGTCATAATGCCTCTTCCAAGGGCCTTCCCATATGATTACTCTTATAGGATCATGGTGATCCATATTAGCAAAAATAATTCCTCTAACATAATGTTAGAAAATGTATGGATGAATATATATGCAAAATGGTCCCCAAGCTTTTTATTCTTGAAAGACTAGATGATTTCAAGCAACTCAGCCAAGCAGACTTTTAAACATGCTATTATCATATGCTTCTATCCATGATTCCATACTAAATCAAGATGTCGCATGCTCTTTAGGGCTCTTCTAGCCTTTCATCCTTTCCAAGACAACATGTAGCACTTACTGTAATTTTGGACCTAAGGTAACCCTAAACTTCCATATAAAAATATTTTGTCTTTCTTTGATACAAGGGCCCAAGATATAACGTGAAGTTTCTATATAAATTTAGACATATGTTAGTAGTGGTTTTCTTATTAATATAATCATGAATAATTCTAGATGAGTTGTTTGATTTTTTGTAATGTGTCATAATGAACTTTCAAGATATCATAATATTTACAAGAAAATATTTAACTGGCTAAAATTCCCCTCTTATGTAACAAATGGAAATTTTTAGTGATCTAAAATGTTTCATCAAATTCAAACATTTGAATGATTATAGCTAAGGATGGTAGAATAAAATTAAAAATTACACTTATTTGATAAATAGGGTGACAAGGGGAAGGCATCAGCCTCATAGCAGTCCACAGATGCTCATAGGTAAGTAATTAGTGAGGAAGCAATTTTTTTGTCCATTGATCCAATCCAAACAAGAAAGAAGCTTCAAATGAAATTAAATAAAAAAATCAGTTCTTTAATTCTGATTGAGCCAAGGATAGAAGAGATAAGAGGCCAAATCAAAACCATGATGGACCAAATTCGTCACTATAGGGTGATAAACTGATTTAATTATCCCATTTATTTATTTATGATTTTAATTATCTCATCCTTTATAAAAAAAACTCTTTATTTTACAGGAGTTTTTGACGAAGTGCGTTCCTCATTCTGCAACTATGGGGGTCAACGTTGGTAGAAACATAGATTCTCTGCCTGTGAGTGATGCACTAGTCACTGGGACCAGTACACCCGTTGAACCACACATGCCATGATCTACACCCCTTGAACAACATACGCCAAGATCTGCACATGATGTTGTGGATGCAGAGCATGATCCCATCGCACAATTTGAAGTGATTTTTCTTGGATCCTCCCATGTTACTAGCATGGGAACACTTCCAATTATGTTTATGGTAGATTATGACCATGTCCCCATGAAATTAGAGAAACTTATAGGTATTTAAGAAGTGTTTTAAATATTAAGTACAATCTAATTGAAATTAATGTATAGTCGGTGATTATTTTAAAGCAACGTAGATACAACGTATGAGCCTAATGAGGGTGGAGTGCCTCTTGAAACTGATGTTCAACTCGATACTAGAGGTATTTGACGTGTTATTAAAAAATTGTTGTATGGATTACAACTAAAAATATTTAAATGCAAATGGTGTATTAATTATAACCTTTCTTATTTCTACTCCAGAGCATGTATAGGATGAGGCCAGAGAAGAGGAGGAATAGATGGCCACATTTGAAAGTATTCTACGTCCCTTCAGTACCGAAGTAGGTAAAGAACACTCTATTACTCTTTTTTTATTAATAAAACACTTGTAACAATAATAACTATAAATATCTCGGGGGGGGAACTCATTTGGTTAATCCGAGAAATGTGAAATCGTTGAAACTCAAAAGACCCAGGTTCAAAGCCCCCCTATTGTGACCCGAGCTACGGGGAGGAGGACATATCATATCCCCCAAAGGTTTACTAGTAGTTACGTGTTAGGCAGGCTGCTAGGTTCCTCTAGGTTACAAAACAAAAAACTATAAATATGAATTTAATATTTCTTTATTATTGTAATTGATGCTCCACCCCCCTTGGAGCAGCATAGATGTATGACCAAGTTAGGAGCAAGGCATATAGAGCCCATAATAGCTGAAGGGAAACATCATGATGTTCTTGTGAAATACCTAAAAAAGAGAAAGAGACCGAATAATAAATTATTGTACTTGTTTATTTAGAGCCCATTTTTTTTAGTACCACATTTTTGGCTGACAAGTTGAATGCCTCAAGGCATGTGAACATGTAACTTTTTACTATCTTAACAAAAAATTCTAATTTTTCCGTTGGAAAAAATTAGAATGACCTTGTTTGTGTTCTTATCATTAAATAAATGCCAAAACATAAATACTGCAAGCATCAAAAGAATTTATAATTTTATATTATGCATCAAAGAACTTTTGTATCTAATAGATTGGAAGCTTTGTGAACTTGCTTGCGCTAGGAAGAAATTTAACTTGTACATTCCAGTGCCTACTAATTCTAGGTTTTACAATACCTGAATTGAAATGAAACTTTTGAGTGAATTGCAATCTTTTGATCTTGTGTAGATATTAATTTAACAAGAAGACATGGCAGTCAAATTGGGAGAAGCAACAACAATATGCTAGATTTAGGAGCAACAACTAATGTCATTCCTTTGAAAGTGATGATACAATTAGGTATTCCAACCACTAGGGAATATATAAATGTATCTACCATGGATTCTAAGAAATTCAGGATGGGAAGAGGAATAATTGCACATTTTTGTGATATTCAGTAACTCAAAGCATGCATATATACAAAAGGAAGTGGTTATTTTCTTCACATTCCACGAGGGACTATTGTTCTTTCTTAAGATTGTTCGTTTCACGTAACTCTAAATTATGTACAACAACAAAAAATCCAATGTATTATGTAGCTACCATTCCCCACTTAATTCGAAATGGTGTTTTTGAGTCCAAGCATCATTTTAAAATTTTCAAAATTTTCTCTTCCAAGTGATTTGGTGAAGATATCAACAATTTTCTCATTTTTGGAACAATGTATCAAATGAATAGTCTTTCCCTCTACATGATATTGAATCAAATGGTACTCTATCTTGATGTGCTTGGTTTGATCATGTAATATGGGGTTCTTGGCTACCTTGATTACAGAAGTATTGTCAACCATAAGAAGAGTAGAATTCACTTGCTTCTCCTTCACTTCACTTCATCATAAGTCAAGGCAGACACATTGCATGGGAGTGGTGCCTCCTTTACGAGGATCAAAGCTATATAAAGTGAGGTTTAATGGCCATTGTTTGGTAGAATTTTTTTGATAGTAACCAACGATGCTTCATATTTATCTCTTCTTTGTTTTTTAACTTGCTATCTATATTATATGCAAGATAGGTTATTATGATCTATTTATTTCACTACTTCAAAGAATGTTTATGGAAGGAAAAGAAAATGTTTTCTTTATTTCACTACTTATAGGAATGTTTACAAAGGACAATAAAATGTTTTCTTTCACTGAAGATATATTTCAGAAATATTAGTAAGGTCTGAAAAGAAGTAGGAGATTATTTGTTTAAATAATTTAAATAAATTAATGTGAGATTGATTATTTATTTAGATATAATAATATAATAATAATAATAATAATAATAATAATATAATAATAAAATTGTTGAAATATGTAGTATGTGGGACATGACAACAATGATCCTGATTGGTTTTAAAATGACGAGTTGTTCATTTCTCCTGACCCAATCATAACAATCAATAAGATTATGGTTAGAATGAAAGAAGAACGTGTTCGTTTGATTCACATTAGAAATAAAAGTCTTGAGATTAAAGATAGGATCAACGTGTTCAAAAAAAATCTTTAGAGATATCAGGTAATAACCATATTTTAAAGTGATTATTTTTATGTCATAAGTTCAATTATGAATGTTTGTTTTTTAACTTTTACATTATCTAATCGAAAAAACATTTTCTTTCTCATATAGAATTCTTTGGTGGAGATCACACCACAACATACAGATGCCACAAGCCAACTTTCAATGGCAGAGAGTGTCATACATGAGGATCCCATACTAGAAGAGGAACACAGGGCAGCCATTCCAACACTGTCGACTAATGCACGAGGTAAACAAAACTCTAATGCTCTTTTTACAAATGAAATACTCGTAATAATAATAACAAAAAATATCAATTTAACATTTATTTCTTGTTACACCTGATGATCCACCCCTCTTGCAGTAGCCTTGACGACATCATGAGTACACGATAGGCCATCAAAAATAAATGATTGTACTAGTTATATCATTAGAAACATCACGTACCATATTATGAAAACATATTTTTGATGATAAAAATTATTGAGATGAAGTATTTTGTGACTATGATTAATGAATGAATGTTTTTTGTTAATGAATAATTGCTATATGTTTCTTTATGTACACGACCTTGTTTCACATTATGTAAACAGATTTTTTATGATAAAATTTACTGAGATGAAATATTTTGTGGGTCTACGAATGAATGAATGAATGTTTGCTATTTGTTTTTCTACGTATCTTAATGTCTTGCTTTCAACTATTTCTTATATAGTAGATAGATTGGGTACTAGGGAATTGAGAGTGATATGAAGGGGGGGAGGGGCCATGACATCTTCCACCTTCATGTGGTTGAGCCTATTCAGTATAGAATAAATTAGGATTTGGATAATCTTGGAGCAAAAAACCCTCAATCCAATAGAGTAACAACTGTATTAGGGGAATTATGAGGTCTAAAAGGGGCCTCCTAAGAAAAATGTACAACCAAAATAAAATTTATAAGAACCAATATGATTCAATACCACAAGGGATGATTCACCATTTTTGGAGTAAAAAAAGTAAAAAGATTAAAAAATAATAAAATCATAAAACTACTTTTTCAACTCATATTTTCAACTTATCTCCCTAAGGTTTTACTCAAATTCCCAGTGGTATAACTCATTGGATGCAAAATTTAATTCCTCATCCAAGGAGTACCCATGTTGCATACTTTTGATGGACCCTGCTACATGAAAATGAGAAATAAATGAAAAAATGTGATTGCAAACATGTCTTTCATGTATTTCTCATTTTTCGTATAGTAGGGTCAATTTAAAATATGCAACATGGGTACTCCTTGGATGAGGAATCAAAGTATGCATCCAACAAGTGCTTCCACTAGAAATTTGAGTAAACCCATAGGGAAATAAGTTGAAAATACGAGTTGAAAAAATAGTTTTTCCTTTTTTCCTCTAAAATTTGATGATGTAATCTAGTCTTATTTTATTATTTCCACTATCATTTTATAATTTTTCTAGGAGGCCCATTTTAGACCTCAAAATTACCCTAATTGAAAGTCAATGTTGACTTCGTTGTTTCTTTGTCGAGTGGAAGGAAGTTTGCTCCAAGATTAAACTACTCCAATAATTTATTCTTGAAACTGATAGGAAGTCATTTAGGTATTCATGCACTCAAGTCCTTTTAATTATTATTTATTCATGTAATTAAATTAAATAATTTTGTCAAACTTAATCTAAGTTTTCCTAATTGGTGTCATGAATATGTGTAGGACAACTAGTATCAATTTGGATGTTGAAGTGAAACAACTATCGGAAACAAATCGCTCAAAATGGTAACATTACATTTAGCATTCAAAGTAAGTTACTTTCAAGTTGATGCCTTCTTTCTTTTGCATAATGCAATGTAATACTGACTGTATTTGTAGTCATATGAGTGGTAGATCTTTGAGCTGACTTGACATTTCCTCTGTATTTTAAAGGGGGTTGTTGTACAACCTGGTAATTCCAACTTACAAAGTTCTTAAGATTCGAAAGAGCATATTGCGACATATGGAAGAAGGTATGAGAAATGGTAATTCAAAGGTGTATTATTTGTTTTTATTTGTCACTGTCTAGCTAGAAGTGATGGAACATGGTTGATATCATGAGTAGCAATATGAGGGATACATGTAGTTGTGATATTGTGATGTTGCCCATTGCTTACATCTTCAATTTCTATTTAGTTAATACCTTCAACAAAAATACTACAAACACTAAAATCATTTACAATTTTATATTACACAATAAAGAACCTTTGTATCTAATACATTGGAAGCTTTGTGAACTTTCTTGCTCTAAGAAAAAATTTAATTTGTGCATTCCAGCAACTACTAATTCTAGGTTTTACAATACCTAAATTGAAATGGAACTTTTGAGGGAATTATAATCTTACGATCTTGTGTCGATATTAATTTAACAAGAAGACAAGGGAGTCAAGTTGGGAGAAGGATTTAGAATTGATGACACCAATTGAGGTGAGATAACACTAGATTTTTGTCACTGTATGTTGGGGTTAGTTTTTTTCCCTGAGTATGATTGGGTTAGTTATCTTAATATATGATGTCATTCTTTAGAGATTTAATATATATAAATATTTTTGACATTTATAGAAGTAATCTCTTCTCTTTTCACAACTGCTCAAAAATTTTCTTCTCAAGAAGTATTCCTTTTGGCATTGTTCACGTTAGGAAAAATAAATATGATAAACATGTTTTAAGTCCATGTCATTATAGCAGATAGATTTAGGCACATTCTAGGCTCACTGCCAATCTAGGTACCATCAGGCTACAACAAAGGTATTGATCCACCAAGCTATCATCTAGTTTATCTACCAAGGTACCCACTCAACTCATCAATGATCCAAGTGTCATCTATATATATGTACACAAGCACAAAAATATATATGTACAAGAGCATGTGAATAACTTTATAAAATGAGGGTTATCATGTAATCACAAGGAGAGAAGAAATTAAGCTTTAGATATTCAAGACCTAGTTAGGGTCACAATCATAATGTAAGAAATTAACTTGGATTACACTTTCATGCCCTAGACACTTACAACAACCTTTTTTAGGGCTTTTAAAAAAAACTTAGATACTATCGTTGAAAATTTAATATTAAACCTTATATATCCAACAACTATTCCATGTTAGGGTTTCAACCATAATGGAAGCATCTAGGGTTTCTTTCTCAAGTCCTAGAATCTTATTTCATCTTTTAATAGGGTTTTTATGAATCATAAACCCTAGATAATATCATCAAATCCTAAAAATCTAGGCTTTTATCGTATGCCCAAAAACAAACCCTAAAAATTAGGGTTTCACCAAAGTGAATAAATAACAAAAGATAGTTATTACAAGGGTTGATTTAATCTAAAGATAAAACACGTTATCGATATAAGAATATTTATAATTCTATGGAAAAACCTTAGAGATGAGAGATTCATTACCATAAATAGATTTTAAAGACAAAATAACCGTACATGGTCATATGATGGGGACCTGCTACAAATCTTATAATATTAAACATACCTTGAGTTGCTTCTTCTACAAACTTTGAAAGGACTCCCTCTTGAAGGGCTACCCCTTATTATGATAGCATCTTCATGGTCCATCTCCATATGAGTTTACTTATATTAGAGTTCCCAATAATCCAACTTGATTACCAAGTCTTTATTCAACATACTCTTCATAAGATCATCATATCTTACTTATTAAGTACCTGCAAGATTTACTGAAAAGTACCACCAAGCAAAATATACAAGTACATGAGCATAATCATGATTAGGGATTCCATCAAAACTTTAGGATTTCCATATCAAACCCTAATTTACCTTTCAAAACATCAACCCTAGAGTTTGAATTTCAATTCCAATTCTACCTTTACTAGGGGTAGTCATTTCTCCCTATATTAACTAAAAAGCCTAGAGACCAAAAGCTAGGGTTTCTATAAGGAAACAAAATATAATAGGGTTAGGGTTTCTAAATACCAACTAGGATTTACACAGAAACTTAGATGCTAAAAATCTCCAACAATATGAAGATCATAGACCCCAAAATCCTAATCCAAATTAGACCTTACATGAATAAAGAAATTATACATACCTCAATTCTCCATTATTTCAAGATATTTTCTGCAAATGTTTCTTCAAGATACCATGATATTATTGTTATCCTTAATAGAGAGAAAACTTCCAACTATGCCAAATCCAAAGGCTACCTTCAAAGGTTCTGCAACTTCCATTGATGTCATGATTCTTCCAATGGCAGTGTCAACTCAAGATTCTCTTCTTAGAGATGACAAGATACTTGCTTATGAGAAACAACAACTCTTATAATTCTCCCTAACTCATTGAGTTTAGGGTTTGCTCCATGTCACACAAAATTCTTCTTTTAGTAATAGATATGGTACCTTTGGACACTAGAGATTTGATATACATGTAGCCTTCCATTGCAATTTCGATTCTCAAGATGGGGCTTTCAGTAATTACAAAATTAACTCTAATATTTTCGCAAAGACCGTGGATTTGATTCTTCTTCGATGTATTGCAATTTGTAGGAGAGATGCCTTGGTGACGACTCATATATACATATCTTAGAATTTTTTGAAAATGACTGCAACCCTCTTAGGGTTACTGTAGATTTGGAGCAGACCATCCAAGTAG
This sequence comes from Pinus taeda, assembly GCA_000404065.3. NCBI lineage: Eukaryota > Viridiplantae > Streptophyta > Pinopsida > Pinales > Pinaceae > Pinus > Pinus taeda. The sequence continues at coordinate 14,231 of APFE030709718.1, forward strand.
GCTTAAAATGCCTCTCTATAGTTTGGTCTTGTTTCCTTTTCAAGTGAATTTCTTGCTAGTTCCACAAAAGATATCTTAAACTTGTAATCTAGTTACCCTTTTAAGATTGCACAAAACCTTACTATTTTTCATATGATTTCAAGACACTTAGACAATGCACATACCTTCGGTCTCTTTTTCAATATACTCGTTCTTAACTGGGCTCATCACATAGTTTCATGGACCCTTGAAAAGGTGACACGAATACTCCTTCAAACTTTTCCGCCTTCTAGCGCAGGCCTATCGCCTAATTTCAGAGGTAAAGTGGCCCAAAAATATTCTTCAAGCTCAAATATCAAAGCTGATGTATATATATTTCCTTTTGGATATGCTTGAAACCCTTAGCCTTCTAAACAATAATGATACTTTCAATGTATATTCCATTGACCTTAGCTCTAATACCATGTTGAGAAATCCTTAGGGTGGCATAGGTTATTTGTTAACTTGATTTCTCTTTACATGACAATTCATATTCCTTGTGAGATGGTTCAAAACATAAACCACTATCTTCATTGAAATTGGAATTGAAGTTGAGGAATTTGTTTTTAAAAGAAAACAAGTTTTATTTCCTTGAATATATCATGGTGATAGATAAAATTGAAGGAAGAGTTTCTCATTCCTGGAAAACCATCAAATTTAACCATGTCACTCTATTCTTCTTGGCCATCAAATAAACATCCCTTTGTATACTTGTACCTTTCCCTTTCATGGCACTATAAGGTAATGTGAAGAACTCTTCCTTTCTTTCACACTACAATTCATGGTTGTCCATAAATCTGTCATGGTGATTTCCTATGCAGGAAATGATCAAGTCAGGGTTCTTTTTTAATTCTACAATTTCTTACTTATCATTTCTTTGTCATATTCAAATAAAGAGTTGAAAATAGTAGCAGTAGCATCATCTTCTTCAAAAGTGAATCTAGGAGCTTCTCCGTTCAAATAAAAGCTAGAAATTACATCAAGATTGGTTTCATCATCTTTAAGAGTTGGTCCTAGACCTTGTTCAATTAAGCTTTTCTCATCCAAAAAAATCTTGATCTCTTGAATAATGGGAAGGCAATGTTTAGGAACACAGTCTTGACATGTGCAAAATGCTTGAATAAAATTTGCAAAAGATGAAAACATTTCCTTTCTAAGGCTACCAGACCAATTCATTATATTTCCCTTTAGACTTATTTTAAAAAAATCATTAAAATATCTTCATAAAAGAGTTTTTCATTGTTTTTAAATTCCATAAATGCAAAGAGATGTTATGCAACTGAACCAATTTATGCATGGACTCTTGGAATTTCATCTACATGTATTTTGGGATGTTCATGAGGAAAGAATTTGGCCTTTAAGAAATCAATCAAAGCATACCATTTTCGTGTCCATGGGGGGGGTTCCAATTTTTTTTTTTACTTGTAAACCTTCAATATAAGGTTAAAATTAAAAATTAGTAAAGAAAAACAATATTCCTTACACAATGTCATGGTAGAAGACAATAATTAATGATCAATTATTACCCAATCAGGATCAATAATAAATTCAAGGTGTACAATAAGGGGCTTCAATGGAAGACAATCCTTCATCCTCTAAAACCAACTATGACTTGATGAAATCACTTAATACTTTAGCCAAGGAAGCATAAGGAAACTCAAAGCATGGTATCAAATAAACACCAAATCAACAAAGGAAGAACGAGGTGAAACCATAAGCCTCTTCCTTCCATGTGATATTTTCTATCCCTCAATGGATGAAAGGATTTTAAATAAATTGAACATTCCACCATTAATATTTATGCACCAAAATAAAACCAAGTAAAACAAGCTTCAAAAATTAATACATTCACCACAAAGAAAGAACCCTTAACACCATAGATGATTCAAGAAAGATATATTGAATGGGGTCCAAAAAGAAAGATCTCTGAAGAACCTAACTATAAGTTCAAATGTAAAATTCCATCTCAACATATAGATGATGCATCTCTTCCTTTCACAATAAAACTCATTTTTTTATGTGATTCGTTAGATCTAACCTAGGAAAAGTAACTAAATAATTGTAAAAAAAATAAAAAATAAAACTAAAAACGAAGTGGTCAAGCCACATGTACAATGAATAGGATTAATTAAATGAGAGGTCCTCTCCTCAAAATAAGGGTGAATTATGGCCATCTAGGCTCCAAAGGTTCTCCAACATGTGTATATGCTCCATGAATATCTCCAAGTTTCAAACTGATCCTCCCAAAATACCCCCAAAGTGGTTAAATGTTCTTCCAAGGTTAAAAAATACTTTGTCAAAATAAATACTACCAAAGAGGCTAAATCCATAAATTATTCAATATATTGCTCCAATACCTCCGAATAATGTATCAGATGAATACCCAATGTCATATCTAGGGTTAAGAGACCTCCATGAAGCATGGGAGTAACTTCCCAAGCTCAAAAATAAGTCATAAATCCCTAAAAATCCACAATGATGACAAAATAGATGGGGTTTACCCCTCAAGTTTAGCTCATTGGTCTTCAAATGGTGTCCTTTAAGTCACCTCCACATCTCTGAACTTGTGTCAAGTGAGTGCCAAGTCATATCTTCAAGATAAAATGTCACTTAACTAACCCCCTTTACATGATTCATATCACACCCTAAGTAACCATACAATTGTCATAACATTAACATGTGTGGGTTGGCATTCACAATAGGTGAAAATATGCTTAATAGATGATCAACTAAGAAAGCACTCTAGATTCTTCCATGTTGAAAGTCAATAAAAGGTCAAAGTGTGCAAAATAAGCCCAAAAATGCCTCAAAAATTGTGGACCATGCCTTGGGAAATGTGAGGTTCTTTGAAAAATGTGAAAACATCCAAAAATCATAATAACATCAAACTGACCTTTTCTTAAAAATTGTGTGTAAATACCCTTGCTTGAAGGATGGGTAATTGTGGCCTCCAACTTGGGGACTTGTGCTCTTCTCTAAAGTGCATGAGGATTCCAAAATATTTTCATTGTACACATCAGCTCCACAATACAAAATCAAATTCTCAAGAGCTTACTCCAAGTAAACTATTGTTCAAATGAACTTATTCTATTCCTAACCTAATGTAGATCCTCCAAGTGTTGTTTCTAAGTGAAATATAATAACCAATTTGGCCACCTCAATATCTCCAAAGTACAATGTCCTCTTCCACTATGTTTCCTCATCATGCAAAACAGGGTAATGCCAAAATACGGATGATTTTAGGCTAGTGTCTCCACTATTGCATTCAAAGTAAGTTACTTTCAAGTTGATGCCTTCTTTCTTTTGCATAATGCAATGTAATACTGACTGTATTTATAGTCATATGAGTGGTAGATCTTTGAGCTGACTTGACATTTCCTCTGTATTTTAAAGGGGGTTGTTGTACAACCTGGTAATTCCAACTTACAAAGTTCTTAAGATTGGAAAGAGCATATTGTGACATATGGAAGAAGGTATGAGCAATGGTAATTCAAAGGTGTATTATTTGTTTTTATTTGTCACTGTCTAGTTAGAAGTGATGGAACATGGTTGATATCATGAGTAGTAATATGAGGGATACATGTAGTTGTGATATTGTGATGTTGCCTATTTCTTACATCTTCAATTTTTATTTAGTTAATACCTTCAACAAAAATACTAGAAACACTAAAATCATTTACAATTTTATATTACACAATAAAGAACCTTTGTATCTAATACATTGGAAGCTTTGTGAACTTTCTTGCTCTAAGAAAAAATTTAATTTGTGCATTCCAGCAACTACTAATTCTAGGTTTTACAATACCTAAATTGAAATGGAACTTTTGAGGGAATTATAATCTTACGATCTTGTGTCGATATTAATTTAACAAGAAGACAAGGGAGTCAAGTTGGGAGAAGGATTTAGAATTGATGACACCAATTGAGGTGAGATAACACTATATTTTTGTCATTGTATGTTGGGGTTAGTTTTTTTCCCTGAGTATGATTGGGTTAGTTATCTTAATATATGATGTCAGTCTTTAGAGATTTAATATATATAAATATTCTTGACATTTCTAGAAGTAATCTCTTCCTCTTTTCACAATTGCTCAAAAACTTTCTTCTCAAGAAGTATTCCTTTTGGCATTGTTCACATTATAAAAAATAAATATGATAAACATGTTTTAAGTCCACATCATTATAGCAGATAGATTCAGGCACATTCTAGGCTCACTGCCAATCTAGGTACCATCAGGCTACAACAAAGGTATTGATCCACCAGGCTGTCATCTAGTTTATCTGCCAAAGTACCCACTCAACTCATCAATGATCCAAGTTTCATCTATATATATGTACACAAGCACAAAAATATATATGTACAAGAGCATGTGAATAACTTTATAAAATGAGGGTTATCATATAATCACAAGGAGAGAAGAAATTAAACTTTAGATATTCAAGACCTAGTTAGGGTCACAATCATAGTGTAAGAAATTAACTTGGATTACACTTTCATGCCCTAGACACTTACAACAACCTTTTTTAGGGCTTTGTTAAAAAACTTAGATACTATCGTCGAAAATTTAATATTAAACCTTACATATCCAACAACTATTCCATGTTAGGGTTTCAATCATAATGGAAGCATCTAGGGTTTCTTTCTCAAGTCCTAGAATCTTATTTCATATTTTACTAGGGTTTTTATGAATCATAAACCCTAGATAATATCATAAAATTCTAAAAAGCTAGGCTTTTATCATATGCCCAAAAAAAAACCCTAAAAATTAGGGTTTCACCAAAGTGAATAAATAACAAAAGATAGTTATTACAAGGGTTGATTTAATATAAATATAAAACACATTATCAATATAAAAATATTTATGATTCTATGGAAAAACCTTAGAGATGAGAGATTCATTACCATAAATAGATTTTAAAGACAAAATGACCGTACCTGGTCATATGATGGGGACCTGCTACAAATCTTATAATATTAAACATACCTTGAGTTGCTTCTTCTACAAACTTTGAAAGGACTCCCTCTTGAAGGGCTACCCCTTATTATGATAGCATCTTCATGGTCCATCTCCATATGAGTTTACTTTTATTAGAGTTCCCAAGAATCCAACTTGATTACCAAGTCTTTATTCATCATACTCTTCATAAGATCAACATATCTTACTTATTAAGTACCTGCAAGATTTGCTGAAAAGTACCACCAAGCAAAATATACAAGTACATGAGCATAATCATGATTAGGGATTCCATCAAAACTTTAGGATTTCCATATCAAACCCTAATTTACCTTTCGAAACATCAACCCTAGAGTTTGAATTTCAATTCCAATTCTACCTTTACTAGGGGTAGTCATTTCTCCCTATATTAACTAAAAACCCTAGAGACCAAAAGCTAGGGTTTCTATAAGGAAACAAAATATAATAGGGTTAGGGTTTCTAAATGCCAACTAGGGTTTACACAAAAACTTAGATGCTAAATATCTCCAACAATATGAAGATCATAGACCCCAAAATCCTAATCCAAATTAGACCTGACATGAATAAAGAAATTATACATACCTCAATTCCCCATTATTACAAGATATTTTCTGCAAATGTTTCTTCAAGATACCATGATATTATTGTTATCCTTAATAGAGAGAAAACTTCCAACTATGCCAAATCCAAAGGCTACCTTCAAAGGTTCTGCAACTTCCATTGGTGTCATGATTCTTCCAATGGCAGTGTCAACTCAAGATGCTCTTCTTAGAGATGACAAGATACTTGCTTATGAGAAACAACAACTCTTATAATTTTGCCTAACTCATTGAGTTTAGGGTTTGCTCCATGTCGCACAAAATTCTTCTTTTAGTGATAGATATGGTACCTTTGGACACTAGAGATTTGATATACATGTAGCCTTCCATTGCAATTTCGATTCTCAAGATGGGGCTTTCAGTAATTACAAAAGTAACTCTAATATTTTCTCAAAGACTGTGGATTTGATTCTTCTTCAATGTATTGCAATTTGTAGGAGAGATGGGTTGTTATTGGCCTTGGTGACGACTCATATATACATATCTTAGAATTTTTTGAAAATGACTGCAACCCTCTTAGGGTTACTATAGATTTGGAGCAGACCATCCAAGTAGGCTTAAAATGCCTCTCTATAGTTCGGTCTTGTTTCCTTTTCAAGTGAATTTCTTGCTAGTTGTTAGGGCTTATTTATCTTCCACAAAAGATATCTTAAACTTGTAATCTAGTTACCCTTTTAAGATTGCACAAAACCTTACTATTTTTCATATGATTTCAAGACACTTAGACAATGCACATAACTTCGGTCTCTTTTTCAATATACTCGTTCTTAACTGGGCTTATCACATAGTTTCATGGACCCTTGAAAAGGTGACACAAATACTCCTTCAAACTTTTCTGCCTTCTAGCGTAGGCCTATCGCCTAATTTCAGAGGTAAAGTGGCCCAAAAATATTCTTCAAGCTCGAATCTCAAAGCTGATGTATATATATTTCCTTTTGGATATGCTTGAAACACTTAGCCTTCTAAACAATAATGATCCTTTCAATGTATATTCCATTGACCTTAGCTCTAATACCATGTTGAGAAATCCTTAGGGCAGCATTAGGTTATTTGTTAACTTGATTTCTCTTTACATGACAATTCATATTCCTTGTGAGATAGTTCAAAACCTAAACCACTATCTTCATTGAATTTGGAATCGAAGGGGAGGAATTTGTTTTTAAAAGAAAACAAGTTTTATTTCCTTGAATCTATCATGGTGATAGATAAAATTGAAGGAAGAGTTGTTCATTCCTGCAAAACCATCAAATTTAACCATGTCACTCTATTATTCTTGGCCATCAAATAAACTTCCCTTTGTATACTTGTACCTTTCCCTTTCATGGTACTGTAAGGTAATGTGAAGACCTCTTCCTTTCTTTCACACTACAATTCATGGTTGTCCATAAATCTGTCACGTGATTTCCTATGTAGGAAATGATCAAGTCAGGGTTCTTTTTTAATTCTACAGTTTCTTACTTATCATTTCTTTATCATATTCAAATAAAGAGTTGGAAATAGTAGCAGTAGCATCATCTTCTTCAAAAGTGAATCTAGGAGCTTCTTCGTTCAAATATAAGCTGGAAACTACTTCAAGATTGGTTTCATCATCTTTAAGAGTTGGTCCTAGACCTTGTTTAATTAACCTTTTTTCATCCAAAAAAATCTTGATCTCTTGAATAATGGGAAGGCATTGTTTAGGAACACAATCTTGACAAGTGCAAAATGCATGAATAAAATTTGCAAAAGATGAAAACATTTCCTTTCTAAGGCTACCAGACCAATTCATTATATTTCCCGTTAGACTTATTTTAAAAAAATCATTAAAATATCTTCATAAAAGAGTTTTTCATTGTTTTTAAATTCCATAAATGCAAAGAGATGTTATGCAACTGAACCAATATATGCATGGACTCTTGGAATTTCATCTACATGTATTTTGGGATGTTCATGAGGAAAGAATTTGGCCTATAAGAAATCAATCAAAGTATACCATTGTCGTGTCCATGGGGGGGTTCCAATTTTATTTTACTTGCAAACCTTCAATATAAGGTTAAAATTAAAAATTAGTAAAGAAAAAAAATATTCCTTACACAATGCCATGGTAGAAGACAATAATTAATGATCAATTATTACCCAATCAGGATCAATAATAAATTCAAGGTGTACAATAATGGGCTTCAATGGAAGACAATCCTTCATCCTCTAAAACCAACTATGACTTGATGAAATCACTTAATACTTCAGCCAAGGAAGCATAAGGAAAATCAAAGCATGGTATCAAATAAACACCAAATCAACAAAGGAAGAACGAGGTTAAACCCTAAGCCTCTCCCTTCCATGTGATATTTTCTATCCCTCAATGGCTGAAAGGATTTTAAATAAATTGAACATTCCACCATTAATATTTATACACCAAAATAAAACCAAGTAAAACAAGCTTCAAAAATTAATACATTCACCACAAAGAAAGAACCCTTAACACCATAGATGATTCAAGAAAGATATATTGAATGGGGTCCAAAAGAAAGAGCTCTGAAGAACCTAACTATAATTTCAAATGTAAAATTCCATCTCATCATATAGATGATGTGTCTCTTCCTTTCACAATAAAACTCATTTTTTTATGTGATTCGTTAGATCTAACCTAGGAAAAGTAACTAAATAATTGTAAAAAAAATAAAAAATAAAACTAAAAACGAAGTGGTCAAGCCACATGTACAATGAATAGGATTAATTAAATGAGAGGTCCTCTCCTCAAAATAAGGGTGAATTATGCCCATCTAGGCTCCAAAGGTTCTCCAACATGTGTATATGCTCCATGAATATCTCCAAGTTTCAAATTGATCCTCCCAAGATACCTCCAAAGTGGTTAAATGTTCTTCCAAGGTTAAAAAATATTGTCAAAATAAATACTACCAAAGAGGCTAAATCCATAAATTATTCAATAAATTGCTCCAATACCTCCAAATAATGTATCAGATGAATACCCAATGTCATATATTGGGTTAAGAGACCTCCATGAAGCATGGGAGTAACTTCCCAAGCTCAAAAATAAGTCATAAATCCCTAAAAATCCACACTGATGACAAAATAGATGGGGTTTACCCCTCAAGTTTAGCTCATTGGTCTTCAAATGGTGTCCTTTAAGTCACCTCCACATCTCTGAACTTGTGTCAAGTGAGTGCCAAGTCATATCTTCAAGATAAAATGTCACTTAAATGACCCCCTTTACATCATATCACGCCCTAAGTAACCATACAATTGTCATAACATTAACATGTGTTGGTTGGCATTCACAATAGGTGAAAATATGCTCAATAGATGATCAACTAAGAAAGCACTCTAGAGTCTTCCATGTTGAAAGTCAATAAAATGTCAAAGTGTGCAAAATAAGCCCAAAAATGCCTCAAAAATTGTGGACCGTGCCTTGGGAAATGTGAGGTTCTTTGAAAAATGCGAAAACATCCAAAAATCATAATAACATCAAACTGACCTTTTCTTAAAAATTGTGTGTAAATACCCTTGCTTGAAGGATGGGTAATTGTGGCCACCAACTTGGGGACTTGTGCTCTTCTCTAAAGTGCATGAGGATTCCAGAATATTTTCATTGTACACGTCAACTCCACAATACAAAATCAAATTCTCAAGAGCTTACTCCAAGTAAACTATTGTTCAAATGAACTTATTCTATTCCTAACCTAATGTAGATCCTAAAAGTGTTGTTTCTAAGTGAAATCTAATAACCAATTTGGCCACCTCAATATCTCCAAAGTACAATGTCCTCTTCCACTATGTTTCCTCATCATACAAAACAAGGTAATGCCAAAAAATGGATGATTTTAGGCTAGTGTCTCCACTATTGCTAGGTTGAATATGAAAATGAACTTGTGTATATGCTCCTCAATGACATCTTTAGAATGGTTCCAAGGTTGACTGTTACATTCTTACTATATGTATTCTTGAGGAAGGTTCTTATACCGAGACACTGAACATTGTTCTAATATTTGTTGTGATGGATGGAAACAACCCATGATCTTTGAGAGGTTGTCAAAAAATGCCTAGCATTTGGTCTTTGTTCTTGTATAGGTTGTCATCATCTTTGTTATACTATATAGGGGATATTCCTCATTTTGGAAAAAAAAAAATAGGAATGCCATGTTTTATTTGTAAAAATTATGGATATACACCATCATAATGAAAACCAACAACATGCTCTATCATCCCCTTTGTTGTGACAAGGAGAGATGCCAAATGAAATAATAGATGAGGACTCATATATAACTAAGACTAGCTTATTGGTATTGGCATGTATCCTAATATATGCATGAGATATATAAATTGCACCACAAACATCAATGTTTACACTATATTTGGAGACAATGTGAATAGAGGGTTGTCCGCCATTTTTTTACAAATATGGAAACTCGACATCACTAAGTACCATCACATTCCAGGTCATTGTTGGGTGACACACTTACACTATCATATTTACTAATTTTGGTGCCCCCCATTGAGATAGCATCTATCTAATTTATATTGGAGATTGAATTGCCTCCTATGGAAGGCATCTTCCAAGTTTGAATGCCTAAAGATGATGATGTGAGAATATTAAATACCCTTTCAATTTTTTGCAGCATGAGGGTATTCATCAATATGACCATGGAGTATTTACTCATGCGAAATATTATCCAATGAAAATAAGCATACTCTTTTTGTGTCTCACATATTTTGGAAGGTGAACCTAGCACAATATTGTTTTTGTTGTGTGATACTCATTTTCCTTCATTAGTACACAACTCAGATCTAACAATGAGAATACTCGTATATGTATCAAAAGTTTTATCAACCAACTACTAGTAGCCATTTTGAGTGACTACAATTACGGAAAGACAATCCTTTGTATCTATTTCATCCCATGCATGGATTAACACTATTAGATCACAATTGCACATAAGGATAAATGGAGGATCCAATGCACTTATTACATCATACTCATGCAAAACAATGATATTCATCAAAAAGGTGACTGGATTTCTCTTTATCCTTGTAGATTTTATCACCTTCTTCATTGTAACATATAGGGGATACTTCTCAAATTCTTTAAAAGAATAGGATTAGCATGCTCCCTGACCACCTCCCGTGATGTAAACCACTGAACTAGGCACATTCAAATATTTTCTGCTTTCAGCAAGTGATAACACTCCCATTGCACAAAACTATTACAACGTCTCTTATCTGACACCTCATCGTTGAACATCCGACTATATTCGAACACAAAAAAAATGGATTCAGCCGACCTAAACTAATAAGACATCGAGTAGCCAACAGTATGAAGGTGTTGGAGTTGAATATTTGACTTCATAATGTCGGAGGGTGAAACTCATTTTTGGAATCTTGGGTAGCGAATATCCAATGTTGAACCTGTGGCATCACAAAACTGACTGCAAAGCATCAGATTGCTAATGGCATTTTGGGCAATCTTGTGTGTCAGATATTCTACATCAGTCCCATCAAATATTGAATGCTTGATGAAGATTTGACTATTCAACACAATAATAACAATGGAGATAATGACTCTAATGTGTCGGATAGTCGACGCAATACGTCGAATATCCGACAAATGTACGTCAGATTTTCACCCCATTTGGCATAGTGCTAGTTTGGTTGTGAAAGAATTTTGTATTTCTCTTGCTAGTTTTAAGCCGGGAGATTTTATATTTCAACCTCAAGCTTCTATTTAAATAGGTATTTTTAAAAATATTGGATTTTGATATCAAAAGGTTACCTTGTTGAGTGTCGCTGGTAGAATGAAGTCCTTGATTGTGATGTTTTGAAAATCTAGGACTAGGATAGATTTAAATATTTGGAGTCCCCAAATGTGTCTAGAAGTTAAGAGATCCAAAAATTCTTATAATGAAGGTTAACAAAAAAATCCCAAATTCAGTTACAAAGGGAGGGGTGTTGATGTGTCTAATGAGAACATGGCCCTAGGAAACAGATACATGTGGGAAAGGACTACCATGGGTTAGCCACACATAGTTGATGTCACATTGTATGGTGGGGACACATGAACAAAAGGATTTCCATGTGTCTACCACGTGGTAATGATACAAACGTTAATGTGGTACTAGGAAGGACAAATATTCAAAAGGGCATAATTTTTCATCTAGAGCTTCGACTCTTGGTTAAATTTATATCATTGGAAATTTCTTGACGAGAAAAATATGACAATGGCCTTAGAAAGGAGTTTCAAGATGAGTAAATGAAAACAAAATTTTATAACCCTGCCTCCTTAAAATGACTTAGGGAGTTGGGTGTGTTACAAAGTGGTGTCATATCAAAGGTTCAACATTGGGGATGAATGGGCTTAGGAGGGAGAGTGAAGTTGGCTTGATCATGTTAAATGTTTTATACAAGAAAAAAATAAAGGCTTGTTGTAATAAAATTATTGTATTACTTATTTTTTGTTTTTCTAACCTAGTTCTAAGTGTGATGTGCAGTAGCAACAAAGTTCCAATTTCATGCTAGCATAGTCCAATGCTTGCATAACCAAGGCAACTAGATATGTTGAAACTATATTATGTCCTTAAACTAAAAATTGTGTGTTGTTTTAACACATAAAGAACTTAGTAACAGTGGCAAAGAAAATGATGCTCAACAAAATGGTATAATATAGCTTAGAGAGGACTTCACAGAACAAAGAAGAGGAGTTAGTTGAAAGAAAAGCAGTGGACACCCTCCTAATTGGATGGAAACACTTAGAAGTTTGAGGGCTGAAATTAGGAGCTACAAGGCAGAAAATGAAAGGATTATAAAAACCCAAAAAAAATAGGCGGAAATAAATGCAGTGTCATTGCAAAGCGTATCAAATTTACAAAGGAAAAGACAACAAGAACTAGCAACCAGTAATATGTATAAGTCCAAAAAGGTTCCTAGCCCATCTAAAATTTAGAAATATTGGCTACCAACTAACAAGAAAAAAGGAAATGGGTCAAGGAAAAGGCACAAGATTATCAAGAAATATACAAGTAGTGAAGACACCTCAGCAAACACATCGATAGATGAAATTGACAATTTAGAGAAACTATCAAGCAAAACAAGTATATCAGAGTAGCATAAAAAGAAGAATAAAAATGCCACAAAGAGTTCATTGCTTGAAGAGTTCAAGAAGACAAAACCTCCCACATTTGATGGATAAGCTAAAAAGAATTAAGAAACTAACTTGGACTAAATTCAAGAATTATTTTAGGGATAAATACCCATATGAAAGGTTATTGTGTGGGAAAAATCAAGGAATTTCATAAACCCAGATTGGGAAAACTCACAATAGATGCTTATGCAAATATATTTATAGAGATGCTAAGTTATGTGCCTTATATCAAAGAAGAGAAAGTGAAGATACGATGTTTTCTTGATATACTACCACATTACTATCAAGACCACATTGATTTTAACAAATAAATATCACTTGATGACACTATCAGGAAGGGTAAATATACTATGGTCAATCAAAGCACAAGATGGAGTCTTCAGACAAAATGCAAGACGAAATATAAAGATGAAATCAAGAAGAAAGGATCCAAGTCATCCCACTATAATTAGTCTGTAAAATATGTCAAATTCAGTGTACCATCCAAAAGTGAGTATTAGTAGAATTATCTTGCTCAAAGTGGGTATAAACTAATCAGACCAACAAAAGAATAAGTAGAAGAACCAGGGTTGTTGGGGAGAACACATGTTGAGAGTTTTTCCTCATATGCAACATGATATTAGAAGGGTGTATAATGTCCAGAAGGCACTTGCATCAATGATGTGGCCCAAAAAGTACCTAAGATTTACGCAACTATGGAGAATCAACAAGTAGACCGCCAACCCTCAGTGGTGGAGATGGAAGGTATACTTTTCAACCATCTTATTTCAATTACGATTAACCTTAAAGCTAACCTCAATTATATTGCACCATAAATTTTTGAGGCATGTGTTTTTTAGAGGAAAAAACATAAAAAGTCACGGTTAGTCTAGCTAGCTACAGAGACCAAAAGAAAGGTATTTCAAGCCATTGAAGCATGCTAGTTCCAAATGAGTGGTTTGTATACACAATCCACCTTGAACATGTTATATTGGGGTCGTATTGCATGCTAATTGGCACAGATTGGTTGAAAGAGCACATAACTAAACTATACTACTACAATAAAATCTTGGAATGCATACATCATGAAGGAAAACAAAATATCCTTTAAGGAGTGAAAAATCCTATATATAAGAAAAAAATCGTCTTTGCAATTGAAGAAAATATTGCAGAAAATAGTGTGCATTGTATGTGATACATGAAAAATTTAGCTAAGGATAACAACTTGAAAATTGAATGTCATCCAGTACTACAAAAGTAAAAATATGTATTTGCCAAGGAAATACCCGAACCACCTCACAAAAGAGATATTTATTTTTCAAAATAACATACACTAGGAGCAGTACCTTTGTCTAGGGTGTTTTGTAAAATGAGCACACCTAAGCTAATAGAATTGAAGATACAATTAAAATAAATTTTAGATAAGGGGTAAATCAGGCCCAACATGTCTCCATGGGGAGCACCTACATTATTTGTTAAAAAGAAAGATGGTACCCCTGGATTATGAATTGACTACAGATAACTAAACAAGATGATCATCAAGAAAAAATATCCATTACTTATAATTGATGACCTCTTTGATAAACTAAAAGGAACCATAATGTTTTCAAAGATAGACTTTAGCTTTGCATAACATCAATTTAGTATCAAGAATGAGGATATTGATAAAAAAACATTCAAAAGTAGGTATGGGAAATATAATTTTGTGGTGGCACCATTTGGACTAACAAATGAACCAACTACTTTTATGTTCTTAATGAATAATATCCTTAGAAAGTATTTCGATAAGTTTGTATTAGTCTTTATTGATGACATCTTAGTGTATTCAAAGACCAAGGAACAACATAAATAACACCTCAATATAGTATTACGGGTGCTAAGAGATCACCAACTATATGCCAAGTTTAATAAATGTGATTTCTTTGAAACACAGGTACATTATTTGCGTCATGCCATTTTAGAGGGAGCAATAGTAGAACTTGAGAAGATAAAGGAAATCATGGAATGGTTTGCCCCTCGAAATGTATCATAAGTGAGATCTCTTATGGGATTGGCATGATATTATTAGAGGTTTATTCAAGATTTCTTAAGGATTGGCCATCCAATCACTTATTTACAAAGAAAGGGAGTGATATTTGCATGGTCAGTTGAATGTGAAGAAAGATCCTAGTAGTTAAAGCACCTCTTGACCAATGTACCAATCCTCAAGATTACAAATCCAAACTAGGACTTCCTAATTTGTATAGATGCATGCAAGGAAGGATTGGATGAATATCTCATGTAAGAGGGACATGTGATCAACTGTGGATTCAAAAAATTGAATGAGTATGAAAATCATTATTTAACACATTATTTAGAGCATGCATCCATTATGCATGATTAAAAAATGTGGTGGTACTAATTGCTTGGGATAAATTTCATATTTGACAAAACATAGTGGGTTAAGGTACTTGTTTTATTAACCTTATTGAATGTCAAGGAACCTAGGTGGATGGCCCTTATTAGTGAATGTAACCTCTAGATCTGCCATATTAAGGGAAAGGGAAACCAAGTGGTAGATGCACTCATCCATAACATGCAAACAATACATATGGCAACAACTAGTATATGTAAATCAGAAATGAAGGAAAGAATCATAGATGCCCTACAATGTGATATCCCCTGCGAGTTTATTCCCCTTGTAAAAATTTTCCTTGTAATTATGTAACCATAAATTAAAATGGTTGAGAGAGGGAAACAAATTCCATTTCTTGAGGATGAAGATTGCTTGAGGAACTGGTTATTTTAAATATCAGTCATGGGTTAGATAAGTGGTCTTAATAGAGCTGACTATGTTATTAATTCAGCTGAAAAAAACAAAGACATGTCCATGTTCATGATGGGAAAAAACTACAAGAAAAGGAAAAAGACAAAACTAATGAGGAATAAAGGTTTCACTGGCCACATGGAGGGTTTACGAAGACCACAACAGGGATATATGTTTGGTCTATAGAAAAACATAGAGGATACACTCCTTTAGGAGGGTGAATGGCCACGATAAGAGGAGGTCAAGAGGATCTTATTGAAACAAGAAAGGAAGTCGAAAAGGTTTGTAAAAATATAGATGACTCACTACACACAGACATAGAAATAGGGGAACAAGAAAAAGGGGATGCCAAGAGGCTCCTGGTGAGAAAGTTGATTTGCTGAGAGTGTAGAAAAAAAAATGAGGACTAAGAGGATTCATGGAGAAGCGAAATTATGATGATAGCACGACTTGGAAACTCATAGGGATTGCTCACTGATAATCACAGAGAAGCTTTGATGATGGCACAAATAAAAAACCAATTAGGATTTATGGTCAATGATCATAGAGTGAGATCAGATAATAGTTTAGTTGAGAAATCCAGAAGGCTTGTTGGTTGATAATCACTAAGTAATGGTTGTTCCTTACAGGGTTGATGAATCCAATAGAGGTTGTGTTGGTGGAAAACCTCTAAGTGGTGGAGTCACCCAGGGCTAGTGGGATGATAACACCTGATGGTAGTTCCATGGAGTTAGGTTTAGAACATAGATATAAGTTCCATTAAGTTGTTAGAGAGTGCACTCTTATTCCTTCAGAGGTAACACAGCTGATAAAACCTCCTTATCATTAACTATATATCTATCTCCACATTTGAATTGAGACTTCTTGTGTCTAAATCCCTAGAGATGTTGGGATGCTATAATATAAGTCCCTCTGTATAAAATAAAGTTTTCCCTTCCTGATGTGAATTTTTTTAATAGCTCGTGGGTGAAGGTAGTGTAGCCTTGAGACACCCTAATTCAGTTTATGATATTGGTCTAATTTCCTAAGTGGAGGATGTTTGTATACCAGTGAAGTGGTTCATTGTCTCTATTTTATTAATTTGATAGCTAGTGGGTGAAGGTGAGGCAGCCTCAAGACACCCTATTTTAACTGATAATATCGGTCTAAAATTCCTCTAAAAGCACTCTACCTCAAGCCATAGAGTATGGCTCGGGGGTGACTACTGCAAGAATGGCTTGGTTGCAGTGTGTCTAAGGTTGGGTGGAGATTTGAAGTCCCAATCTCATTTTTTGAGCACATTTGATAAGATAAGTGTATATTCAAATCTTGTTCCTCAATTTTTAAGCATATGTCTAATTTATTGATTTAAAGCCTATTTTGGTATTGTTTCAATGTAATGGCCTAATAGTTGTGACATATTATGGAATGTGGTTTCTTGCATGCATTAGGAATGTTGATTTCTTGTATGATTCCTAAGTAGTTGAATGATTCTTGTATGCAATCATGAGCTTGTTTTTTTGCTTATCATTAGCCTAAGAGGCTTGTATATCAATGAAGTTGTTATGATCTTGAAATTGGTCCAATGGGCCTAAGTATCATGGATGGATAGATCTATATTGTGATTGTTATGTAACTAGTAGATTTAGACATTAGACCTTACTATCAACTACTAAGCTTAGGAGAGTTATCACTCTATATATATTAAATGGGCTAGGTCGAGCCTTGTCAAAATCTCAAGAGAGCTATCGTTATATAATTTCAAACTAGGTCAAAGCCTCTACAAGTTCAGAAAATATAGCATGTTTTCGTGTATGCACACACATTATAAGCTTAGGAGGGATAAATATAAATAATTGTACCACTATATGTATACATACTCATATGGAAATGAGTGGGGAATGAGCCTTAAAGTGTTAAGGGCTCGAACCTCGAGTTGCATTAGCCCACGTGTGAGAATAGTAACCAAGAGTCGAGGGCAAGGAAAATCTTGAGCCATATACACTTATGTCATGGGAGCTAGAATTTCAGGGCCTGGATGAGCAAGAAGATTCAAGCTTATGTGCCCACGTGAACAAACATTATTTCCAAGCACTGAGAGTAGGGGGTTGAAATTCATTTGTCGGGGGTTAAAAGAGTCGGCTCCCTGTAGAACCATATGGCTAGGTGCCATGACAAAAGGTGTGTAGGCATAAGAGGTTAGTACCGTTGGATGCCACAAGATAATCCTCACCGTCCATGTGACCCTAGAAGTATTTCCCTAGAGATTTCAAGTGGAGGAATGGTTATATCCTGCCAAGATTTATCTGTCGGGATGATGTGGTGTAGTGGGGCCAAGAGTTGGTTCATTAGACGTAATTGAGGTAGAGGACCTCGAATTATTTATAATGTGAAAATGTATTTTACTACGCAACAGAGGACCTGGTGGGACCCATGGCTAGCATGGCAGGTGACATGGCCTCAGCGTGACATGGCAACTTGGGAGTGATGATATGTCTCAGCTAGATTTGAGGTTTCTGTGGGGCCAAATGGCATGTAAAAGAGTGACACGTGGCACTCATGGAGTGTATCCATGTGGAGGGTGTGACATCACCCTAAAAATAAGGGATGATGATGTCACCTCGACGCATTGACCCCAATGATTTCTCAAAATGATGGGTTCATTCCTGCAAGGATTTTATTCTCAGGGTGATGTGGCATTGAGGGACCAACTCGGCAAGCAGTGTAATGGGTTGAAGGAGGGGTCCATGAAAGGGGTCTTGACACATGCAATTGGTTGTAGCACTCTCTTGTAAATTTTATGTGGTAGTATGATGTGGAAGTTATACTTAAAAGCGATGGTTTTGAACTCATTCCAAGGAGGGGAAAAGGGCGAGATGATGTGGCAAGGGTGGAGCCCGAAGCACGCAGCCATAGCGAAGGGAATTGTGATGCATAGGAGGTGGGGTATACATAACCCCGGAAGATGTTCCCCAATATTTTGACAGGGGATTGTGAAGGTAATTCTCGGGATTTTATCTTCAAGGTGAGGTGGCTAGAAGGGGGCACGCGTGACACTTGTAAGATTTAGAAAGGTGGGGTTCCCCCGTATATGTTAATGCATACAAGATATGGAAAGGTTATTGCATGAAACTGGTTGTGAATGGGTCATAATTGGCATAATGTGACCTAGCTTGATCGAGTCAGCAACTACCATGTGGGAATTTACATGGAAGGCCATGTGAGCACCACGTGGAAGGTTAAATGAAGTGGCAAGACCTAATAGGCAATACTTCAATTGGCCATATATTTTGATCTGGGAGTTGGATTGACACAAATTTTATATTGTTGGAAATGTCTTGATGAGATGAACACAACGATGTTATCCATTTTACGTTTTAGGGTAGTTGGAAAAGATCAAAAACTTTAGACCCCATTTCCATAGCTAGACTTTGGAGGTCGGGTCATCAAAGTAACTAAGATCTCCTTATACCCTTACTATGGGCTATGGATAGTAGGGGGCATGTTTGGGCATGTTACAAAGTAGTAGCAGAGCTTCCAGGTTCAACACTTGGACTAGATGGGCTCTATTGCAAAAGAAATGAAAACATGATATTTTGTGGCTCTATGTGGTGTCTAGATGACTGCTTGTTGTAGGTGTTGGTTATAGCATTATGATCATGGAATGTATGTTGATTGTTTTCTTGTGCAATTGAATGTTGGGTGTAGCATTGTGATGAAATGGTCATGAGTTGATTGCATGCATAACCATGATACATTTATAAATAAGATGGTAGATATTGATGTGACATATGGTTTTCTAACTAATCCCCTTGATATTGCAGATGCCATGATGGTTGGTCTTGAAAGAGAAGTCGGAATTAATGGCTACTATTGGCCTCAACAAGAAGGTTGGCCCCTGAAATTGATAATGTTGGTTAAAATTTTAAAAGGGTTGATATTCTTTAAAAAATTATAATGGTGGTCTTCGTAAGGAGGCTGATTGTAATTAATGTTGAGGATTTCGGTAAAAGAATGATTCTTAAACCTCTGTAGGGATTATTATAAATGAACTGATATGCTTGTGTGCATGAAAATTTTGATTTTTAGAATTATGATGAGATATAAGCATGATTCTTAAACCTCTGTAGGGATTATTATAAATGAACTGATATGCTTGTGTGCATGAAAATTTTGATTTTTAGAATTATGATGAGATATAAGTATGTCTAATTATGTCCTGGATTTTGGGACATGTGAGTAATAAATAAATTGAGATGTGTGTGTGTAGATGGAGGAAAACATGTTTGGTATAACATGACAGGGAAACAACTAATGTGTAATTTGCATGGATGATGCTAACAGTTGAATTTATATGGCAATGTATAAGGAAATTTATTACAACAAGAAAAGAGTAGCTAGTGAGAACTCTCAGACACTTGATCCAGCAAGGTATAATGTCGGAAGAAAAGGAGGATGAGGGGACATTCCCTCAAGACCCACTGATAAGCATTGTGTTGACAGTGCTGGACCCACCAACATGTCAAGGGGAACTCCCCGATAAGAAGTGCCAATTAGACCTCAAACCGTTTGGTGTAGGAGTCCCAACAATGGGTCGTAAGGTAATGCCTTGACTGCGATGTTGCACAGAAGCAAGTAAGATAACTCTATTAGTAGCAAGGGTGTGATTGATGTAGTGAGTTAAGGAATGAGTATGAGAGATTCCAACACTTCAAAGAGATAGGGCGGTGAAGGTGAGTTCCAGGTTGAAAGGGACCAGTCCCAACTTGACTAAGAACACACAACACAAAGGACATGCACAACTTCCGGCAAAGCAGTCGACATGGATGTGGTAGTCCCAATATACAAGGTAAGATAACCTAAACAACACTCACGGATCAGTCTGAGACAAGTGTGATAATTAATATAACAAGGTTCAGAGTAAGGTATGTCTAGTGTCCGATAGAGTAATCAACACAGACGGTGACAACATTAACAACATATGCAACACATTAAAAACAAGATTCATATAATTGCATGTGAATCAGTTCATACACAGGTACATAGGTTACACAACATATATCATTAAGGCAACTGGAGCAGTTCAACTACAATAACAACATATGCATGAAAATGTGTTGGCTTTTATTATATAAAGAAGTGTAAGTCACAATCATACAATACACCATATAAACCTGCTAACCCTATCAATAGAATGTTACAGCCACATCCGCCTGCTCCTCCAAAGAGATGCACTAGCTTCATGCAGTGGAGAAGCCAAGGCACGTTACAATACTATCCAAGTCTTCTTCAAGATAATCTTAGTAGAAGCTTGGTTGACCAAAAGCCCATACAATGAGCTATGAGGAACTATTTATAGCAAAGGGTGGGGTGACCCTTGACATTCCCCTTTGTGACAATTCAACTACCCTCATGACTCTTCACCTACTCTATGACTGTTACATCCAACTGTGACACTTGACATGACTCAACATTACAGTGCACATGTACTCATGTGAGACAACATGACTTGAGAAAGCCTTGCAAAACATCACTGACATTCGTTCTGTTGTGGTGAGACCAAATCTTTGACATGCTTGTGATGGTTAAGCTAGTGAGTTGATGCTAAGCTTCTTCGTCCGTGATGGTGTGCATGCACCTCATGGTGACATCTTGCTAAAGTGAACTCTTGCCTCCATTGCAACCAGTGCATTGGTTCAGCCCCTTCATCCAACTCATCTACTAACATGCGCATGGTCTTCTTGGGTATGGTTGAACCGACAACACACTGATGCATAGTGTCCATGCTGATATTCAAGTGTGTGTTAGTGGTCATGCACATCAACTTGCCGAACTGCATGTTCAGTCCCAGTTCGACTTGCTTCTTATCTTCGCCTTGGTGAGTGTGTTGAATGGGTTGGATTGCATGCGTGCGCTCAATGACATGCATGTTGATGGACCCTTTACATGCAATCAACAACATTGTTAACCATGTTTTCTCTGTGTCAGCTGCTGGGATGGATCCTTAACTTGTACTGTCGTAGTTTCATCTGTGAGTGCATATTGCACCCACTGTTGTTCTTGTTCCTGCAGCAACTCATTGGACTATCTGTGAAGCTTCATGTTTTTCTAGAGTTACTACTTCAGCACATACAAATCCTTCTTTGTTCCATATTCTACCTTCGCGCTATCTTCATGTCACGCCATCACTTCATAGCCTGAGTCTCCAAAGTTTCTTTCATTATCAGTGGATCTGCTTGATCTTACAACTTTGCTCCGCCTCTATGCTGTCAACAACCTTCCTCCTGCATTTGTTGTGTTTGCTTCATTCAGTATGCTACCTTCAGCTGATGTTCATGATGCTACTCGTTGTAATGTTATTGCTTGATATCCCTATCTAGGAACTACTTGATGTCTTCCTGAGTAAGTGAGCCCATGGACACTTGATCGAATGCATCCCCAAGCATGCTCTGAATGATGTCTTCATTTTTGATCTCCTGGAATCCATTGTACCTGTACTGCTGAGAGGCAGATGAACACCTGTGATACCTAGATACATGGCAACACTCATAGCAAGCAATCTGTTAGTTGAAAACCAAAATGAACATGAGAACTAATTTGCAACATACCTGGGTGAATGATCATGAAGGTTGTGCAATTTCGGATGGGAGGTCGGGAGACCAACTGCCAAGACTGCACAAGGGACAATTCGGGCTGCTGAGAGACTGACTGATTGCTGGAACTACGTAATGCATAGTCTAGTCGAGTAGATGACTGCTAGGATTTCACAATGAGCAATCCCATCTGGGAAGGACTACTAGCTCAGGGACAGATTTGTGCAAATTTTTGGGCCAAGCAGCCACTGACCTCCAGAAATGCGCAATTTAGTCCAAGAGGCCAGTGCTGGGCCAAAATGTGCAAATATGGAGAGGAAGGTGAGCCTTCCTTCTCCAGATTGCGCAATGAAGCCATTTTGAAAGCAGACACTGAGCAGGTTGGCCCGACTTGCTGATGGGAAACTAAAAGCAAGTAAGTCAATGAAATGCATGGCGACACTAAGTGATAGCTTAAGTGATTAATAGTGCATGCAAAACATGAACGAAAGATTCAACAAATAGATCAATATGCATGTGGGTTAGGTAGTTCGTTGGTTGGGCGAATTATCCAGGTGGATATTGGTGGCCACCCGCCAATTCCACTTGGATCCCCACCATTTTTTCATTCAACTTTTCAATTTCCTTAATTGTAGCACAGTTTACTATTTTTAGTAGTTTTTTGGGTCCTAAACTTCGGGAGCCGTTTTGAGGCCCTAAACAATGTTTTTTGGGAAAACTGGGAGCAACATAGGTCCATGGACGGATGTCGCTCTTCCCAAAGTTGTAGTTCTCGGATAAATCTTTCTAACGAGATATTGTGCACGTCAAACGGAGATTGTATGCCAAAGTTACGACCCCAGGAAGTTGATTTACAATTTACCCAAACGGGGATCGTAGTTTGGCGTTTCATCTTCTAGGGTTAGGTTTTTGGATGTTTAGGCTTTTCCAATGTTTCTCAACTATAATAAACCTTCAAGCCTCATTGTAACATAGTTCAGAGGCATGTAGCCGCCACATCTCTTCTCAAAGATAAGCTACCATCACCCTAGCTAGTTTATTTCCATTTCTGTTTGTAAGCATATTTCAGTATTTTACAGTAATGAAATGAAGTATTATTTCTGCTACATCTCTATATGTGTGGTTATATCTGTAATTTGTTGTGTTCCTGTTTAAATTCGGATCAGTGGTATCAAAGCGGTCTACTCTTTCTCTGTATTTCTTTGTATGTCCCTAATGAGGTCGGGATATAAGGAGTTAGGGATTGAACTGGTCGAACCTTTGCAGGACCATCCTCACAAATCCTAACAGCCTCGCATGGTGGATGAAAAGAAAGAAGAGGGGGCAGGAGATCCTATCAAAATCTTGCTCGAAGAGGCCCTCGAGCGACAAAGGAACGCGATGATGAACAACTTTGCCGATATCCTTCAGTGGCTACCCAGGGGCGACACATGTACTTCCAGCAACTACTCTGGAAGCACCACACCCTTTAAGGTACAAGTTAACTTTGACATTCCCATATTTGAGGGTCAAATAGATGCAAACGCCGTAGAAAAATGGTTAAATCTGCTAGAAGGGTATTTTTTTGTTCATGACTTTTCGAGCTGGGAAAAGATTACTTTCGCTCTTCTCAAAGCCGCCCCCCACGTCAAGGACTGGTGGGAAACCTATTGCGTGCAAAAGGATGAAAGTATGACCTCACTATTTTCAGCCGCACCCACTTGCAATTCATTCTAAACTTCCATCAAGGAGCAGTACTACCCTGTCGGAAGCTATGAGGATTAATACGTAAAGTGGACCATGATGCGGCAGGGAAGGGACCAAGACGTGTCAGAGTTTACCAATATTCTCCATACCCTTCGCACAAAGTTGGGTATCAAGGATTTGGAGCAACATTTGGTACTCAAATACCGCGACAACTTGCACAATTACATCCAAGAAGAAATAGAATTCCTGAACATCTCCTTGCTCGGGATGGCATACTGATATGCCGTCAAGGTCGAGCAAAAGTTTAAACAGAAGAAGCGAGACTTTGGACCTGTGAATCCAAAGCAAGGGAAAGGTGCCCCCAAACTGCAGAACAAAGGACAAAGCCAAGGCGGGGCGGCCCAAGAAAACCCGCCAAAGCTGCAAGCAAAGAACAG
Source organism: Pinus taeda (assembly GCA_000404065.3). Classification (NCBI taxonomy): domain Eukaryota; kingdom Viridiplantae; phylum Streptophyta; class Pinopsida; order Pinales; family Pinaceae; genus Pinus; species Pinus taeda. The sequence continues at coordinate 38,436 of APFE030709718.1, forward strand.
TGCCGTGAAGCTGAAAAAGGACATGGGAAAGTGGTGTGAGTTCCATAAGAGCTCCCCTCACAACAAGTGAATGTCAGGACAAGCAATCACTGGTGGTTGAGCTAAGGGTTTCAGAATCAGATGCATGTTCTGACTCTGAGTCAGAACCCGAAAAGGGGAACGACAAAGGGAAGAAGATTATCGATGCAAAGCCCAATGCCATTATTGCCACCACGAAGATCCAGAAGGAGGAACCCGAAGATCTAGAGGAGGAGGAGTGTCTCTTCCACTCCCGGATGTGGGTAAAGGGCTCCCGCTACAGTTCATTGTCAACAGTGGGAGCCAAATGAACCTGATTTCAGTAGAGGTCGTGAAGCATCTGAGCTTACCGACCACAGCACATCCACAACTGTACACCATCAGGTGGCTTCACCAAGGACGGGATCTTCACGTAAGCCAGCAGTGTCGCCTTCCATACAACATCAACCCCTTCACGGATGAGGTATTGTGTGGCGTTACTCCCCTTGATGTTTGTGATGTATTATTAGGACAACCATACTTATGGAAGTGATATGTTGTGTATGAATCAAGGCCCCATGTTGTTATTGTTACTTTGGTAAATAAGTTGTACAGGATACCGAGGTAGCACCGTCTACCACCATCTCTTTGGTTACTGCAAAACAATGTAGTAAGCTCATTTCCAAAACCGGGAAATTTGTTTTCCTGATGATACCCCCTCAAGGAAAGAAGAAGACAGTGGCCATGACCTCTAAACAGGGCCCCTCCGCACGACAACTACAGATGGACAAGGTCATGGAGGAGTATGAGGACATCTTCACCTCCCCCGCAAGAGTTCCTCTGCATTGTCAGGTCATGCACTCCATCGATCTGACCCCAGGTGCGACGCTGCTAAATGGACCAATCTATCGGTGTTTTGTTCTGGAGAACAATGAAATCAAGAGGTAGATTCAGGAGCTATTGCAGAAAGGTCACATCTGTCTGAGTTCATCGCCTTGTGGGAGCCCGATCGTGTTGATAAAGAAGAAGGATGGGACTTGGAGACTTTGTATTGACTATCTGGCGTTGAACAAGATCAATTTTTGATGAGCCGCGAATTGGGTAACTTATTGGGCTCATTTTGCCTAATTGTCCTTGTTCAATCCTCCATTTTTCATAGATTATACATGTTTTTTAAGTATGTTTATGTTATTTGAACGAATAAGGGTGGTCACTCTACCAGGGAGGATAATATGTGGTTATTTCAGGTTTTTTGGACAAGTTTTGGAGCAAAACCAAGCAATTATGGGCCAGGTGACAGCCAAGATTGAGGTGAGGATTCGTAGGGGGATTTTCTCTGGCATTAAATGGCCCTTCCTCGAAATCTCCACCCTCAACTCCGAGCTCAACAGGCCACCAAAACGAATCCTAAAGGCAGCCAAGTAGCTTTGGGAAGAGTGACTGTTTACTAGTAGTTGGAACAGCCGAGTCCCTTGAATTTAGGAGGGCTGTTAGGCCCCTCATAGTGTATAAATAGGAAGACCTCAGCCTTCGTAGTTTACTTTTGGAACTGTTGTATTTTTGCACTAGAGTGCTGTCATTTTCTTAGCTCGTTTTCTTGTAGCTACTGTTGTATAACTTTCTTGTGATGATTATTTTTGGATAATGAAAAGAAGTTCTATTTGGCATCATCTTTGAGTTTTTTATAGGAGCCTGTAGCTCTTGGGGTTGGACCCAACCTAAGAGCCAAGGCCTCCTTCATGTATTGTTATTTGTTTTTATGTCTTTGCAAAATAACTTATGTTTAGTAGATTAACACCTTATTGGTTACATAGGTCATGGTTAATGATCAGATAGGCTTTTGCATGCTCAGATTTAGTTGATAGGTTAGTAACAGGGAAGATCTCTAGAAAAAGGCCATCAAGCACCTCTGATCTCACCTCTCCCTCAGTGGGATCGTGAGCTGGGACAAAGGTGACATTGCTGCCAACAAAAACGTTGTTTTGCTTTTTCATGCAATTCTTAGTGTTGGAATCCTCATTTGCAGATGCTGATATTAGTAGTGTTTAAATGCTTCAGTTTATGATTGCTTAGTTGTATAGTTATTTCACGCATTTCATTTCTAATAAACTTCTATTCATTTCCTTTTTCTGTTACTTAGGTCAGAATAGAGTGAAGTAACTAGGTCATAGGTTTTCTAAGTGTTTGTTTGTTCAGTTTGAAAAACCACTTGCAGAGTACCTATTATCCTTCCTTACCTACCCATACTCCATCCAACCTACATGCTTCATCCTTCACTTAGAACCCTTACCTTACATTTTCCTCATTCGCTTACTTTGCCATGATTCTCATCTTTTTGTGCAACATCAATTCATCCCTCCTTGAACAGATCTAACCATCTACGCCACTCCTCAACTCCATCCTCCAAGTATTGAACTCCCCTACACCCCTATTTCACCTCCATACTCATTCCTCCACCTTTTTCCCTCCATCCATGCTCCAAAATCCCATTTCTGAACATCCTGTAGAAAATTACAGACATCCTATAGAAATTCCACACATCCTGTAGGACCCTTGCAGACTTCCTGTAGAAGCTCACGAAAGCGGTTTCTTGAAGACCAAACTCTGTGAAAATCTCACGAAGGGTGCTAGGGACCCCTTAGGCCCTCTCTGAACCTTCTCGACCTCTTCGAAGAATTTCCTCTTGCCAATCCACCTCTGCATAGTCAAAAACAGTTAGATCGCATGCATGATAATTCTGACAACTTATTCCAAGATACAAAAAGATGGTTCTTTTAGATTTTGATGTAGACATAGCTTAGATACATACATTTCATCTTCTTAGAAGTCAATGGCATCTCTCCCAGTAGCTTGCATCCTCTTTCTTACATCAGTAGAGCTAGCTGGTAAAATTAGGGTTTGCTAGGGTTTGCGTTTTCTTTCATCATTTCAGTTTATTTCTGCATATAGATTAGCTTCCTTCAAGTTAGCTTCCATCCATTAGTTAAACAATTTCTTCTCAGAGCTCATAGAAGTTGGCTTGAGCGCCTAGCGTACTTGTGTCAGCTGACCAAGTGACAGCTGTGGCAAGAGCTAGTACTTGTGCATACAGAGCGTACAAAGGAGACATTCATGGAAGCTAAGAAGAGCTTCACGGAGGCCTCCACTTCAGGTAGTAAAGACAAACTAGAACCCGAGATGGACCCATCAATGCTTACTACCTTTCTAGAGACATTCATGAAGCTACTGAACGATAGCAAGGCTATGAAGGGACTCCAAGAACTCATCACTAGGTGTACTGGGTCAGGAGAACCATGTGTAGTTTGGAAGCTCGGGAAGCACACTATGTGAACAGGAAGGGAGATGAGATTGACTACACAAATCAGGGAATATGAAATGGATTAAGTGATTTTAGATCTAGGGTCAGATGCAAATGTCATACCAAAGCAGACATTGGAGGTCACGAGCAGCCCCGCGTTGCAATGGTCTCCTATTAAATTGTGAATGGTGAATCAACAAAAGATCCTACTGATGGGAAGATTTTAGGGAATAACGGTAGATGGTGAAGGTGTGAGCGCGCTTGCAGATTTTGAAGTGATAGAGATTGTTGATGAAAACAATCCCTATCCCATGCTACTGGGGTTAGATTGGGCCACTCACATAAATGGAGTGATAAATCTAAAGAAGTGCAAAATGATTTTTGAGAAAAAGTCACGCGTAGTGGTACCTTTATACCTTGTGAAAGGATCACGCTACATAGAGCAAGTGCACAATGATGAGAGCGACGACGACCTAGACTGTATCTACAAAATCACCACACAGAACAAGGACTGGCTGAATCCAACAACAGATGGGAGGATTTCGTGGGAGCACGAAAGCTCCTGCACATCAGATTCAGATGAGGAAATAGAACGATGGCAGAACTAGTTACACGAGGTAACCACACTCAACTGCAACATGATGGTAAGATCACTGCACTACGTGACCACAAAGGTAATAGATCTACCTGTGAATGATGGGTTGACAACACTAGATGATTTCCTGAGCAAGTTTGGGAGAGAAGTGCCAGAACAATATTGTTTCAATGCTCTGACATGGGTAGTGCACGCTATGCCCGCAAGGTGGTGGGGTACGCACTAGTGGAATTTTAAGGACTGACGAGGATGTAGAAGGATGATGCACCTACAGTTTGGAAAACTGCAAATGCGGAAAATAGAAAAATATGACAGATGAGATGATCCATGTGCACACTTCACGAAATGGACCAAGGTCTATGGGGAAGAGCCGCAACCTGAATGGGAGCATTTTTTCTATGAGACCCTGGATTTCATACCCATGAATTGGTATACTGAGACAAAGCTCCACCATGGCATGAGTGAATGGGATATCTTGCATGAAGGGTTCCTATTAACCTTCACATTTGAAGATCATTGGTGGAATACAGTTGATGATGTGCTACAAGCAGTAAAGGTAGCTATCTTCAAAATACCCTAGGAACTAATAGAAGTGCTTTAGTCGAAATGGGCGACCCAGCTGAGCTACGCATTGGAGTGTTACAATGTACATATTAAGGAGGATGATGAGGATCCATGGGAAATTAACATTCCAGAAACTGAAGGCTGTCCCGAGGTTTGAGGACCATTGATTGAAGATCCTGACATCACCGCACTGTTAAAAATGAAGCAGGTAAACATTGGGATTGAGGTTGAACCAAAGTATGCAATGCTCGGTGACTATTAGGATGATGCCACAGTGGATAAGGCTGCTGAGCTACTGCATGAGTAATAAGACTTATTCCTGACCAAGATTATGGACTTAAAAGGGATCGTTGGTGACTTAGGGATGATGAAGATCACCCTAAAACCCGATGCAAAGCTGGTCAAAGACTCCATGGCCGCTACAACTGCGAAGTTTTTGTTTGAAAACATGTTGATCAGATTTGGCTATTCGAAAATCTTAATGAGTGACCGCGAAACACATTTCCTGAACGAAACCATCAGCACGCTCATAGAAGAGTTTCAGGTGTATCATCACAAAAGTACACCGTATCACCCATAAGCCAGTGGGACTATAGAAGCATTCAACAAAATACTGGAGACTGCACTAACCAAAGTGTAGAGCACGCAACGAAGTGATTAGGACCTGCACGTACAGGCAGTGCTATGGGCCTATTGAAAAATGTGCAAGAAACTGATGGGACAAACACCTTTTCGGTTAGTTTATGGTGTGGAAGTTGTCATGCCAATGAAATATATCGTACCTAGTCTACGCATAGCAGCGCTCATGGGATGATGGACCGCGAAGATTTGGAGGAAAGGCTCGTGCAATTGGAAGAACTTTAGAAGGATCGGTTCTTGGCTGGTTTTCATCAGCAGGTCCAAAAGCAACATGAAAAGGCTTGGCACGACCACCATATCAAGTCGCGCAACTTCAAGGCAAATGACTTAGTGTTGTTGTATGATAGTAAGTTTGAAAAATTTCCTTGAAAATTCAGAATACATTGGCTGGGACCATACATGGTTAAGGAGGTTATAGATGGAGGCATGATCCAGATAGTCAAACTAAATGGAGAATTCTTCCCAGGCAAATTGAAAGGTAGCCGCTTGAAGCCCTACACGAGTAGGTTGGTTATCTGATTAGCTGGTCGAAGCATAGTCTTCACACTCTGAGGAGTCGGACAAAGGAACGAGACTATAAACATATGCAACGAATACCAGTACAGATGTATGGAAACAATTCAGACATAGAGGTCTCGGAAAAAGCAGATGCAACAGATTCAGCAAGCAGTAGCTCAATGCACTGTGGATCTCAGTACTATTTGAGAACAGTTGGAGGGACTCTACGTCAAGATCGCCACACCGACCGAGTGACTCGAGGGCAAGTCACGATGTTTGTGTTGGGGGCTTGTTGGGCATGGAATCCCCCTAAGGCATGTTTTGGGGCTCAAAGCCCAAGTTTTTTTGTAAAGACTCCATGAATTACGGGTGTGGAGCGCAAAATGTATGATAGAGTCACAGGGTTGTCCACTCTAGTCTTGTAATGTAATGTCAGCCTACCATGGTCAGCGAACCATGGGATTGTATAAATAGAGCGAGGCTATAAGTGTAAAAGACAATGAAGTAATAGATGGAAAGGTAGAAGTGAAGTAGAAGTAGAGAGCAAGAGCCTAAGTGTGTCTTGTGTCATGGGGTAGGAGAAGGCTCTATAGTTGAGTGCGTAGAGGCCTAGTAGTCCATAGCTGAGTGCACGGACCCCTATAGCTGAGTGTTCAGGGTAGAGTCGAGTCTGTAACTAAGAAAGAGAATAATAAAGAGAATTTTTATCTTAATTATGTGTATCTATTCTTAGGTTATTACATGTTTGATATAAATTGAAAATGTACTGTTTAGTTACTCTACGCACCTGTATGAATGATTTAGATTGCTAAGTATACTTTACACATGCAAGTAAGCTAAGTTAGTTAAATAACAACGAAATACTAGTAAAGGCTTGGGTAATAACAACATTCGACCCTCGAGTAGGGCTACGCGAAGGCAGCATCTCAGGTTGCGATGTACGAGTAAGTGTGCGTAGCGACGTGCACACAAGGTCGAACCGCAGACCACTTGAAACTCATTAGACATCTCCAGGGTGCGTAAGCCTAGTTCTAGAACCCTCCCATACTACTTCAGGTGAGACCTCAGTTTGCACTCCGCGGAATGTTTCTGAAAGGGCCAGTAGTACTCGGATTTGTTTGGCTAAATTACCTATGAACCTGGGCCAGGCTCCAACAAGCAAACTATATA
>APFE030709721.1:7087-102347 GCA_000404065.3 Pinus taeda
TCTTCAAAATTATGTTTTTTATAAAAAAACTAAATATTTAATGTATTTTTTACACCGCCCGAGTCATTGAAAACGAGCCGGCCGAGTCATTACCGAGTCGGAGTCGGAGTCGGAGTCATTGCTCGGCCAAGTCGGAGTTGGAGTCGGAGTTTTAAAACTATGCTTTCAACCAGTGGAAGCCAATAGATCGATGAAAACAATAATAGAAAGAGAAAGACAAATCAATGGCACATAACACAATAAGTTTTCTCGTGGGAAGCCACAGCTCAAAACCCCTACTATCTATATTGCATTAATCAGAAATTCAAGATGATAATACAATGCTTGTTCTCACAAGAACAATCCCAGCACTCAGTATAATCTATCCTCAGCTCACAAGCAAGCTCTTGACCAACGCTTAGCCAATTCTCCAGCTCTCCAAGCCCCTATTTCCTTGCGCAATTCCTATTGCTGATTAGCCCATCTTAAAGGGAAACCAGTGCATTCAAAACCGCGCAATCCCTTCTAGGTTCAGTTACTGATTGCATGCACCATATGTACAACTCAGAAAATTATACAACAGATAGTACATTGTCCTTGCACTCTAATCTCAACTGGGTCTTTCTCTAAATCGACATGCATGAGTTTCTGATGAGGGAATCTTCAGTTAACTAGAGTAGCACTAGTTAATGGATTAGTGTGCCAACTCACTGTTAACTCACTATTAGTTCCACAAACAGTTTGGAACTAATTTAACTGAACGTAACTTAGTAAACTGAGTTATCTAATTACAACTCACAATTAAACTCATCACGGACCCCTATAATGTAGGGAGAACATATACATGACTTCAGAAAGACTTCCAACTCGAAATTCCTAAGTTACCTAAGTCAACTCACTCTAGTTAACTATTACAAGTTGCTATGAGAATAGAATTCGATTTTAATTCTCAGTTTAATTCAAAGACAAATTAAACTGGAATTTCTGGATTCTATTTTTATCATTTCTTGTTGCTATTTTCAACATTGATATTCCTCTATGTACTTGCTTCATGATGGAAAAGATCACAAGAAAAGGATTAACCTAATGGAAATCATAAGAAGTTATTATCAGTATAAAAGATGCCCTAAAAGTTCAACATGGTATCAGAGCTTATGGTTGAAGAGCAACCTTAAAGATTTAAGGTCAAAATGAAGCCAAGTCAGAACTCTGTTCAGGATAAGTTGAGAATACCACCGAAGTACTGTATGTAATTCGTGCCCTAACAAGGGTCTGTTCAAACTGCGAAAAGTCTGTTCAAGATCTGTCTTTATGACCAGAAGAGGAGTGCCAAGCTTTGGGATAAGACCTTTCAAAGATCATCCTAATCTATTAGGGAAAACCGAAGTTCCTCAGGAAATGAACGAAGTTGCAAAAGGGTCAAAGCCCTAGTCTGAGGTCAAATTCCTTCAGATGATACAATCAATCATAGGAAGGCCGAAAGTCTGTTGTAAATTAAAATGGTACAGCTTGGAAGTAGAACATATATACAGCAAAGATATATCTGTGCTTTTGGACAAGATTTCTAAGAAAATCTTTGCCTCAGTTTAGTTACATAAGGTCAAAATGCCTCTGGGCTAATCACAGAAAAGGCTGAAAACCTCAGGACAAATAATAGATGTCGAGTACTTCTCAAAAGCCTGAATTATCAGTCAGTCTATAATTTGTTTTGATATGTAATCTTTTTGTGATTGATGTTTCCTAAGGCAAAACATTGGAGCTTAACCCTGGTGCAGAGGATGCTATGTGATGACAAATCCTAGAAGACAATGACTTCAATAAATGACCTCAGAAAATTGAAAGAGCAGACCACATTTCGTTCTCGATATGTCGCCCTTTGTGATCTGATCAAGGTTTCATAAGAAGTAAGGATCAATGGAGCATACTTTGTCTACAAGAAAAGGTGATGAGCACAAACTTGTGATTCCAGGTCTCTTAACAGTGTCACCTTGAAGAAGGCATCTAAAAGGAGTTGAAAAGTTTTTGTCAGAAGACATGCTAAGTCATTCTTTGTGAATATACATAAAAGAAGAGTTTGGGTTGATGTCTCACTTTGACTACTGAAACTGACGCTACGGTTGAAGTGATGAAGATCCACAGTGATGAAATAGTCATGGGAATGCAGACTTACAAGAATTCCAGTGAGATTAATAAGAGGTATGTATTATCTTCCACAGTGATTTTTGTCTGAATTGTGATCCCAATGATCACTGTCAATGAATACCAAGCATAGATCTAGTTGGAAGAGCCTGCGTCAAAGACTTGTATTAGAAATCTCTTTGAAGTCGTTGATATCCAGTGTGCCTTCGTAGATATTTTCAGATCTGTGTAGCCCTCCCAGTTTCAGATGTTTTTGCACGAGTTTAATGCCCACAGCCCCAAACAAGTTATGATGATTTAAAATTTTTAGCAAATTGCATAGGAAACATTACAGGACTACTCTACTCTTTTCCTTTTCAGATGATATAAAATGAAGACATGCAATCACATAAATTTGTGCACACTTGTTTTTGGTCTAACAGTGACCCTGGAAAAACCCACAAGGGGAAAACCAGTACTAAAGAGATTTATTTTCCTTCTCAGGAAAAATATTACAGCATTTAAAATCCCATTCAAGGGTACTTATCACCCCTTGAAATCCATGCCCAGCTCCTCTAGAAATTCGAGCCAGAGTCTGAAATTTCTCTCACAGTTAGCAATCTCTGCCTCCCAGAACTGTGTGCATTTATCAGACCTCCTCTCTCGAATTCTGTGCCACTGGTCAGCTCTTTTCTGCACTGGTAAACGTGCCACAGGGCTGACTTCTCTGCCTTGAAATCTGCGCCCTCTGCCCAGAATTTTATCCAGAAAATTTGGGCCTTCTGTACCAAAAAATACCCCCAGGAAATTCATGCTTCAGTAGACAAATTCTGTCCTAGAAATCTGAGCAGACAGTTGAGGAATCTCTCTTCGTTTTGTGTGCTGAAGGCTGCTGTAGGTGCCTCGATTTTTACGCTGGAACCCTCTGAAATGGTCCCTCTGGAAGCACACTTTTAGCCTTGAGTTAACAGCTTCAGACTGACTGCATCTCCTTGCATTTAGGCCTGTTACTCACTGCCAAACTTGAGCTGGAATTTTGCAGACCTAAACCACCTTAAAATGCAGACCTGGGCTCCCTAGAAAACCATCCCGAAATTTTCAGGCTCCCTAGTAGATAAGCCCTGGGGTGGTTCTCCTTGTTGTAGATGTCGTCTCTTTCCTTCAGCAAAGCCCTGCAACCTCTGCTTTCTCTCCTACACTTCTCTTGCACTTCTCTTCCTCCTCACAAACACACATAAGAATGGAATGAGCTCTCATCTCCTTGAAGCTCTCTCTGCTTCCTAGAAGCTCTCACAGCCTCCTTTTCCTCTTATCCAACAATGCTCATGAAGAATGAATGACCTCTCATGTCTTTTTCCCTTTATAGTTCTCATTAAGATGAGAGAACCCTAACCCGTTTGCAACATTCTCCTCCTCATCTACCCCACCACGCTGGCTACCACTCTTGGCACTCTTCCTGGTCTCATCCTGGATGAAATCATCCGACATCCTCCTCCAGTCTGGAAAATGTTCCTTGGCCACAATGACATATATGAATCCATCCCACTACCTGTGAAAACCATCTAGTGTCATCTTGACCAGCAGGTCCTCAGGGATAACCTCTCCCACTACAGCCAACTCATCTCTCACCTGTGTGATCTTTGTGAGGTATGAGGTCATCGTATCATTCTTAGTCATCTTGGTGTTTCTTAACTTCCGACGCAACACCATCTTCATATTCTCATTGGAGCTCTGGTAAAGTGTGCCAAGAGAATCCCACATCTTGTAGGCAAACTTCATCCCTGTCACCTAAGGGAATAGATGGTCTTTAATAGCATTAAGAATGATTATCCTCGCCTTCACATTCCACTTGTTGAAGTCAACCAACTAAGCTAGATTAGTGGGAGATTGCCCTGGACTCTCCACAATGTCCCACACCTCAACTTCCTCAAGCGGAAACATCATTCTCTCCTTCCAAGGGCCAAAATTTTCAGCCCCACTCAGCCTATTCTACCCTCAAACCAATTGCCATTTGACCTCCAAAACCAACACAAATTTTCAGATCCGAATATCAGTGACTAGCCTCCCTCTCAACCATAAGTCTCTAGGTATTTGAAAGCAGTTTTGGTTCATTGTTCATTGTTTTAGCAGAAGGTTGCTTGCTCTAGGTTTTCTTATCAGTTGAAGGTTTCAACTTTCACTATAGGTTCATTTGCTATGATACCATGTAGACATTTTCAGATCTGTGTAACCCTCCAAGTTTCATATGTTTTTGCACAAGTTTAATGCCCAAAACCCCAAACAAGTTATGTTGATTTAAAACTTTTAGCAAATTGCATAGGAAACGTTACAGGACTACTCTACTCTTTTCCTTTTCAGCTGATATAAAATTGTTAATTTTAGGATAACAATGGTATGTTCTATGCTTAGAGCAATTTTACTTCAATTTTCTTTATTAGCCCAATATCATATCCAGTATAGCAATCACATGAACATGATAGTAAAATGCAGATAGAACATAAACAATAACAGTAGAAGACAAGCCTACACAAGAGGACACAAGATATGGCACCAGCCAGGGACAAACCCCAATGTGGGGAAACCATTGATCAATTCTTCTTATAATTCTTCAAAAGTTCAGCAGAAAACGAGAGTACAATTTACAATATTCACTTGCCCAAACTGATCAGTCAAAACAGCAGAAACAGAAAGCCCTAACCAGAAAGTCAACACTGGTCAACAGGGCTGAAATTGACCTCCAAAACAGCTCGGTCAAACTTGGTCAACTCGACCTCCAACAGCAAGATAATGCAGCCCAAAACAGTCTGAAAATAACTAGACAAATCTGGTCAACGCAACAACCTAAATTAGGGCAGTCAACATTGGTCAATGCAGGGGTCAAACTAGCTCGGTTTTTGTGCCCAAAACAGCGGCCTACCAAAACAGAAGTCTCCTCACAAAACCAAAGTCAAATGGGGTCAACACTGGTCAAAGTCAGCATCCTAAAATCTTGGTCAAATCTGGTCAATTCAGCAGCTAGAAAAGATAGTCTTCTTTTCGCGTGTGGAGAGAGAGAGAGGAGCCCAGAAATTTGTACCCAATCAAGATGAGAGAGAGAGATGAATGAGAGTGATGCCAAAATGAGGAGGCACCTTGTATTTATATGCAACGTTGAAGGCTGGAGAAGGCTAATTTGATGGTTGGTCGACCTTGACAATTTGTCCATAATCAAAATAAATTCAGAACTTCATTTGTACATGTCAGAATGGGATGATTTTTATATCAATCCTACACCTCTCAGAAAGAGGAATCCAAGAATAATATCAACTGCCTCATAAGAGTTGTTCAAAATGATGTTTGGCCCTAGTTGCTAAATTTAACACTCCCTCTCAACTAGGGAGAACATCACCTGCCAAATTGTTTGACAATTTGTCCATCCCTGTCACTGCTCTGCTCTGCTATGTTATGTTGAACCATGAAGAAAGAAGAAATGATCGAGAATGTATCATACCATTCTCCACTGACCCGAAGTCAGTCTCCAATAATAGAGTGTGTCATAACACTCTTAACTAACCCGTAGTCAGTTTCCATTGATCCCAAATCAATATCAACATCCTAGCATAGGGAGTACGGTAGTATACGATGTTTCCATTGTAGTATTATGGTCCCTATCCTCATTTCCCTACTCATTGGCCAGATGAGAAGTACTTCCCATGAGTCCCGGACTACATGGGTAGGATGTGTCGGCAGGAGAAGGTGAACCACTCATCCTACTCATATGCCATAGGAGAAGGTGAACCACTCATCCTATGCATATGCCACCATGGGGTATCACAAGGGAAGTTGAACCACTCACCCTGTACATCGTGCACCATTAGGGGAAGGTGAACCACTCATCCTATGCATATGCCACCATGGGGTATCACAAGGGAAGTTGAACCACTCACCCCGTACATCGCACACCATTAGGGGAAGGTGAACCACTCACCCTATGGTCGCTCATCACTCCAAGAAGTACCCCAAACCCTGAAGCTCCCAGAGCTCAACATCCATCTCATACAGGACCCTCATAAGAGGGTCTCTCCACAACTCCAAGTCATTCACGGAAGGTCAAGAATTTGACCTCTCCCAGGGGCTTTGTAAGAATATCGACGACTTGATCATCAATCCCTGGAGCCTTATTGCTCCCAGTTGTACCATATCCTGAATATAGTGGTACCTGATATCAATATGCTTGGAGCGGTCATGGAACACGGGATTCCCGGAAAGACGAACCCCACTCTAATCATTGTAGAAGATCACAGTGGTATCCAGCACATGTCCAAAAAGCGCACTAAAGAGCTTCCTCAGCCAAACAGCTTCATAGGAGGCCAAACTAGCAGATATATTCAACCTCAACTGTGATCAAGGCAACTAACTTCTGCTTCCTACTCATCCATGATATCGAAGCAGAACTTAGAGAGAAGCAACATCCAAATGTGCTTTTACAATCCACCACACTGCCAGCCCAGTCTGCATCAAGTAACCATGGGGCCTCACATTCCGATAGTGTATCTCAGTCCATAAGTGATTGTGCCCCAAAGATATCTCAAGAGATTCTTGGCAGCAATCCAATGTATGTGATGAGGCTCGACCATAAATTGGCTCAATGTATTTACTACAAAACATATGTCCAGGCGAGAGTCCACCAAGAAGAGTCCACCAAGAACATCAAGGCCCCCACAAGTTGACGATACTCAAAAGGATTTCCCAAATTGGACCCAACAACACTTCCGCATAACTTCTTGAAGTTAAGTTCCATCGGAGTAGTCACGGGCTTGCAGTCCACCATCCCAAATCTTTCAAGAATCTTCACAATATATTTTCCTTGGGAAGGGAAAATCTCGCCTGCCTTTTGCCAGACCTCCAACCCTAGGAAGTAAAGCATCAGTCCTAGGTCCTTCATCTCGAATTCGAAAGCCAACTCCCTCTTACATTGACGAATAAGAGGGTCTCCACCTGTCAGAAAGAGGTCGTCCACATAGAGTACCAAGATAAGAGGTCTATCATTCTCAACCTTAAAATAAAGGTTTGGATCAGCTTCACTTCTCGTAAATCCCAACTTCATTAGCTATCGATCCTCTCATACCAAGCCCGGGGTGCTTGCTTCAACCCATAGAGGGCTTTCTTCAACCTACATACATGTGACTGACAATCTTGAACTTCGAACCCCTCAAGTTGTTCCACATAGACTTCCTCCTTAAGTGAACCATGCAAGAAGGCAGTCTTGACATTGAATGGATGGTGGTGTAGCGAGCAACAGGTACAAATATCTCATCATAATCTACACCTTCCTTTTGAGAGAAGCCTCGAGCAACAAATCTGGCCTTGAACTTCTCAGCATTTCCATGAGCACCATGCTTGATCTTGTAGAGCCATTTAGAGGTGACAACAAAATTGTCTGGGGGTCTAGGGACCACATCCCAGACATCATTATTCATAATTGACTCGTACTCTTCATTCATAGCATACTTCCATACTTGTTGCTTCACAGCTTCTTCGAATGAGCAAGGTTCAGACTAAATAATGGTGCTCATAGCAGTTAAGTACCCTTGGTACCTATTAGGCTTCTTGCTTTCACAAAATGTTTCCCTCGGTGCAACATGTCTCTTGGCATCTTCAAGAGTTTCCCTCAGCGATGAGGGTCTCCTTTGGGAGGAGAAGGGCTCATGAGGAGGAGGATCAATGGGATCCATGGGTTCTTCAACATCAGGCATCAGCTCATCCTACAAATCTCCCTGATTTCCTACATCTGCTTCTTTGTCCTTCCTTGGAATAGGAAGGTTGCTAATCTTCCTTAGGGAAGCACCCTCATCACAGGTGACATCATGACTCAACTCTGCTTCTCTTTGACTAGGCACATAGATTCTATATGCCTTAGAAGTTTCAGTGTAGCCCACAAAAGTTTATTTCTTCCCAGATGCCTCCAATTTACTTCTATTTTCTTTCAGCACATGAAAGTATATGAGACTACCAAAAAATTCTAAAATGACAAACATAAAGTTTCTTAAAAGTGAAAACTTCTTCGAGAGTTTCGGAGTCCAATGTTTGATGAGGGCATTGACTTCTTCGGGAGTTTCGGAGTCCAATGTTTGATGAGGGCATTGATTTTGAACGTACACAGTAGTGTTTGCTGCTTCGGCCCATAAGAACTTTGGAAGGCCTTGATCATGAAGCATGGCACGAGTGGCTTCTACGATAGAACGTTTCTTCCTTTCAGCAACACCGTTTTGCTCAGGACTATATACAGTAGTAGTCTCCCTCTTAATGCCACCTTCTCTACAATAATCTTTAAATTCATTTGACTCATACTCGGTTCCATTATCAGTCCTCAATATCTTGATCTTCTTCCCTGTTTGATTTTCCACCAAGGGTTTGAAGGCAGTGAACCATGAGAATATTTCTTCCTTCTTCTTCAAGAAATATATCCAAGTTTTGTGAGAGAAATCATCCATAAAGATGGCATAATATAAATATCCTTCCAATGAGTTCATGGGCATTGCACCAGATAGATCAGAAATTAGAACGAATCAATTGCAATATGTCAGTAATCTTACTATCACTTGAGGGGAATGGTCCCCTTGTATGCTTTCCTTCGGCACACCCCTGACAACACCTTCATGTTCTACTTGAAATTCGGGCATACCTGTCACCATCTTCCTTGCATCAGGTAGAGCCTTAAAGTGAAGATGAGAAAACCTTCGGTACCATAGTTCGGATTGAAGAGATGTGTCGCAAGACATGGCTCCCAGTGGACTTCCTCCAACTTGACATAGACTATCAACCCTGAATCCAAGATTAAATGCTTCGTTGAAATTTCTTTTCCATACACGTACCTTTCCATCGATGAATGCCACCTTGAATGCTTTGTCTTCCATCGCCGAGATAGACACTAGATTCTTCTTTAGATCAGGGACACACAGTACTTCTTGAAGATGAGCGATGTTGTCTTGATTCAATTGAAGGGTAACATTCCCAACTCCCTTCACGGGATAGGTGGCATTGTCTCCAAGGATAATTTCCAAATTTGTATCCTTCTCTATCAGATTTGAAAGAGGTTCCTTGTACTCGGTGAACTGCCTTGAGGCACCACTATCAATCAACCAATTTCTTAAAGTATCCAGAGGGGAGGCAGTAGAGAGGGCAGATATAAGATGAAATTCCTTTTGCTTAGAATTTACAACAATAGACTCATCATACCTAAAAGTTTCTTGTTCTTTTAGAAGCTCGATCATTTCCAAGTTGAGTAGCGGAAGCATTCTTTTTTCCCTTTGTTGTTGAACCTACCATTCTTTTGATTGTTGTTGTTGCCCCTGGAATGATTGTGATCATCATCATGAGATGTGTCCCTTCTATTTGGACACTCCCTTGCATAGTGACCAAACTTGTTGCAAACGAAGAATCTTCCCTTCCTTCCATTTTTGAATTCCGGTCTTCCTAGACTTTGCTTCTTTGAACCTGCATTGTTCTTCCTCTTGGCATGAGCGGAGAATGCGGTAGAATTATTCCTATTCTAAGGCATCTCCAATTCCATCATCCTTGTTTCTTCTTGAGAACATCTAGTCAACAATTCTTCAAAACCTGGAATTTTGTCGTTATTGAGAATAGTAGTGTTGAACACATGCCATTTGGGAGGAAAACCTCCAAGGGCAATGAGAGTGAGCTCCTTGTCAACAATAGCTTCACCAATCGAAAGAAGATCATTTTTTATCTCGGTAATCCTTATGAAGTAGGATTGAATATCCTCATATTTTCCCTTCTTTATATCCTTCAACTTGTTCTTGAGGAAAAGAATTTGATTTGCATTGTTAGATTTGAACATGCCAACCAGCTTGTCACATATTTTCTTTGATGTATTCAAATTGAAGATGTAAGCAACTAAGTGCTTATGAATAGAATCCCTAATGATCTTCTTAGCTTTGACTTCACCCTTCTTGTACTTTGTCTTAGCAATAGCCAATGCATTTGAAGGAGGTTCTGGAATCTTTCCCTGCACATTATCCATGACATCTTGCTCTTCTAAAGTCAAATCAAGAGACATATTCCATGCATGATAATCAAACTTATCATGAAGCTTATCATCAGACTTGAAGTAGGATGTGGAGGCCATTGAGACGTGTTCTTGATCAATGATTGCTCCTCTTAGTGATTGCTCTTCCCTCTTGCTTGGACTTTGTCTTCACCTCAGCTCTGATACCATGTTAATTTAAGGATAACAATGGTATGTTCTATGCTTAGAGCAATAGAAGGGCAATGTCTTCGTAAAAGGTAACATCTCTACTTACTTCTACATCTCTTTGACCAGGTACATATATTCTATATGCCTTTGAATTTTCACTATATCTAACGAATATTCCTTTCTTCCCAAAAGCTTCCAACTTATTCCTTTTCTCTTTAGTCACATGAAAATATATAGGACGGCCAAAGATTCTAAAATGGGAAACATCATGTTTCTTACCAGTGTAAACTTCTTTGGGTGTCTTGAAATCCAAAGCTTGATGAGGGCTCCTATTTTGAACATATACGACAGTGTTGGCAACTTCTCCCCACAATAATTTCGGTAGACCTTGATCATAAATCATGGAATGGGTGGCTTCCATGATTGTTTGATTTTTCCTTCCAGCAGCACCATTTTGCTTTGGAGTGTATGGAACAATTGTCTCCCTCTTAATGCTAACCTCTTTGCAACATTCATTGAATTCATTGGATCCATATTCGGTTCCATTGTCAGTCCTCAACGTCTTGATCTTCTTCCTTGTTTGATTCTCTGCCAATGCCTTGAAAGAACGTAACCACTTGAACACTTCATCCTTCTTCTGCAAGAAATAAATCCATGTTTTGCATGAAAAGTCACCCACAAAAAATTTATAGTAGGAGTATCCTCCTAATGAAGTTATGGGCAAGATACCAGACAGGTCATAATGGATCAATTGAAGAATATTAGTTGTCTTGCTTTCACTAGAAGGGAATGGTCCCTTTGTATGTTTCCCAGCTGCACATCCCTGACAGATTCCTTCATGGTTCATGTTAAACTCGAGGAGTCGAGCATCCCTGTGACCATCTTCATTACTCGAGGTAAGGCTTTGTAATTTAAGTGGGAAAATCTTTTATGCCATAGTTGACATTGAAGAGAAGTATCACTTGCCAAATCTACCAAAGGACTTACAAAAACTGAAAAGAACTACGTGAACGAAATTAACTCAGTCATAGTAGAGATCTCTCACTTCCTCCTCCTTTGATTTCCTCTTTTCAGGTTCTTCCAATTCTTCATTGACATGGGCTTCATTCCTTTCCTTCTTTTTCTTGTTGTCCCTCTTGAGTTTAGGACACTCTTTCTTGAAATGTCCATATTCCTAACAACCATAGCATTGGATCTTTGAAATATCGATCTTCTTCTTTTTCTGAGGACCAAACTTTGCAAACTTTCCTTTTCTCTTAGCCATGGCAGCAAATGCTTGAACTTGTTCATTTGATCCTACATCGCTTTTTGCCTTCAACCTGGTTTCTTCAATCTTACATAATGACCAAAGCTCACTGAATGGGGTAGCTTCCTTCTTTCCATAGATGCTTGATACAAAGTTGCCCCATTCCTCCGGTGGTGCATTGAGCACAACGGTGGTCATTTCTTTGTCGAACATTATTTCCCCCAACTCTTGTAGTTGGTTTCTTATTTGTGATACCCTCATAAAGTATGAGGCTATTCCTTCTTCCTTTGATATCTTCATCTTGTATAGCTCGGTTATCAGAGATATCACTTCTCCTGCAATGCTTACAAAGAACAATTCTACCAGCTTATCATAGATGAATTTTGAATTTTCCAATTTTGCTACATATAGGATGAGAAAATCCTTGATTGATGCTATAAGGATTCTTTGAGCCCTGATTTCCCCTTTCATATACTTCGACAACGCTTGAGCTTCCTCTTGTGATGGTTTGGAGATTGAACTCTTAATATGCATAATAACTTCATTCTCTATGAGGATCAAATCTATCCTCTTCTTCCATGCAAGGAAATTCGATGACCCAACCAATTTATTGCTTTCCTTGCAAAATGAAGTCATTTTGATTGTAGATTCAAACATAGATATTAAGATACTTACTTGTCAAGTGAAGATGTTCCTTTGATGATGATATCTTCAACTTGATGCCTTCTCGAAGATGTTGATAATAAAAGATGTCTTCCTTCAAGTATGCTTTGAAAAGTGATCCTTTCAATGATGGAGATTGCTTTGATTTCCTTGATGATGATGATGGAAATGCTTCTTCTTGCTTTCCTTGGATATAGAGACATTCAAGATACTTCAATGTGTAGTCCTTCTTTGACTGGAGGTAGGGTCCTTGAGGTCTTCTTTCCCTTGCGATGACGATTGTAAAATGTGCGAGCTTCACAAGAATGCTTCAAGTGTAGAACCCTTCTTTGGATGAGCTAGGGTTTTGAGGTCTTCTTATATACTCCTTAGTTCCTTCCTTCAAGATGATGAGTGGGTTAGTCCTTCTTGATGATTTCCTTGTGCTCAACCCTTATGTATCCTTCTTCAATAATGATCTTCAAGATGCCTTTTCTTCTTGTTGTGGTCACCTTAGCTTTGATACCATGTTGAGAAATCTAGGGCAGCTAGATTAAAAGATTTCTCTTACTTTGATATCTACTTGTGATGTCTTTTTACTTAACTTGATTAGCTTCTTCTTTAACTTGATTATTATTGTGTTTTCTATCATCAAACTGCTACTAAACAATGAAGATCAAAGAGACAAGAGAACATAAAATGTAGGCTGCTAGCCAAGGCCAAAACCTCTCCTCTTGAGAGGAAAACCCACAAGAATTCTTCTCTTCTTATAGAATCTTCAAATGACGAATTCCAAGACTTAAGACCCTTGACAAAGACCCCTCCAAGACCAAGTCAACCTTTCTTCTTAATGAGCTTTCTTTCCAGCAATTTTGACCCCAGCAACTATAACCCTAGCAGCTTCTTCTACAACTTCGACCCCAATAGTTTCTTCTGCAACTTCGACCCCATCAACTTTCCAGCAATTCAATTTGCCCAATAACTTTCCGGCAACTTCAACTTGCCTAGCAACTTTCTAGCACTTCGACTTGTCTAGCAACATAACTTGCCCAACAACTTTCCAACACTTCGACTTGTCCAGCAACATAACTTGCTCAGCAACTTTCCATCACTTCGACTTGTCCAACAACACAACTTGCCCAACAACTTTCTAGCACTTCAACTTGTCCAGCAACACAACTTGCCCGGCAACTTTCCAGCACTTCGACTTGCCTAGCAACTTTCCAACAACTTGACTTGCCCAGCAACTTTAGAAACCCTAACACAAGAGAGAGAGAAAGAGAGATATCCAAAAACTTCAATCTTGTTTTTCTTTTTCTTATCCTTGATTTTCTTCCTTTTCCAACTTCTTTCTTGAAGAGATTGAACTCGCTTATTCTGTGTCCAAATGAGGTCGAGTTCCTTCTTATATATAGGGGTACAAATTGCTTCCTTGAGGCCGACTTGATCTTTCATGTAGGCCGACTTGCTTGAGGCACCATGACAAGGTCTTGGAGGGTCTTTTTGACTCTAATTTGACTCAAATAAATTTTTCTTTACAATATGTAACATGCTCAAAAGGGTCTTCCATACATGACAATGACTCTTATGACTTGTTGACTCAAAGACAAGCCCTAGAAGCACTCAATGGATGCTTGACCTATAAAATAAATTTCCCTTGAGCATGAAACCCATGCCTCAAGAATGACAATAATAAATTTATTTTTCTCTTTACATAAAATACATAAAATCATGATTACATTTATCATCATGAAGACCAAACCTAGTTACATATTTCAACACTTTAGACTTGTGGTTGACTCCTATGGTCAACCCCTACAATCAAACCCATGGTCAAACTTGTGGTCAAATCGGCCTCTTCTACGATTAAACTCGACCAGAAATCTCGATCAAATAGTAGGTCAAACTCAGTCAAATAGTCAAGAACTAGCTCAGTCATACCTCCAAGCATCTTCTCCTTCGACTTCACACGTGTCCCTGGAATAGAAGAGAAAAATGTGATGATCCGAATTGGTCAAATGAAGATGTCACATTGTGTATTTATACTTGTCAAATGGGTCAATTTTGACCAAGGGTCACACCCTTTCATGGTGGGGCCGACTTGACGATTTGGAGCCTACATGAAGCCCAAAAATAAAAAATTTATTTTAATTTCCATAACTCTTCTAGGCCAACTTAGGAGGCCTATTGGCATGTGAGAATACCTCCCGATGCTACACAAAAATCAACACTTAGTAAACACATGGCCAAAAGCCTAGCATGAGCTCTACCCCCCTCATTAGCATCACTCAAATCCTCAGAATTTCATGCTACATCTAAAATGAACTCTTGAATGTTCCAACCCCAATCAGCAAGAAATTGCTACATCTTTAAGGGGTATTGAAAAAGCATAAAACAAGATTGTTCTCCTAAGTTATGCAAGAAGAAAGATAAATCATGAAAGTAAAAGCTGCACCAGGGGGGTTGGAAAAAGAAAGCCGAGAAAAGGGGTAACTCATGCCTCCACAATTGTTCCTTCTTCTGATAATAGTACTCAAAGATGCTAGAAACCCTCTAGTCGATACCATGGCTATGGCTATCTTCCTTGAAGTCTTGACCACTCCATGACCATCATTATCAAATGCACCTATGAATTGATGGGTCTACTTGTGACATGTCCTTCCCCTTGGGGGCTGGCATCTAGATAGACAATGAAAGGCGAGATTTGTGTGAACTATTCTTGTGTGCCCCTAACATTAAATATGGATGACAATGATACTTTAATGGTTTTTGTCCCAAATGATGTTGATCTCACTTGATCTTGAGGGTATGTTTCAGGTGGTTCATCACTTGTGCAACAACGATCCTTTGAAGGAAGACTTGACACATATATAGCACCTTTCAAGAGGATGTTTTGCCCATTTTTGACATCCGACATGACATTGTAGCCCCAATGTTGCCTTTATCAGACGGGAGTTGGGCATTGACAAGACTCCACATAGTTGTATGCCCCTAGCTACAACTCCAAAAGTTGAAATGATGTGTCAGGAAGCCAACGTGTTGGCCTATTTGATGATATGCCCAGATGGACCCAGGATGCCCCTAAGGTAGACTTAAAACTTATTTGATGGAGGTTGCCTTGGTCCAAAGCCCAGATGAGGACGACTATCATTGAGATGACGTAGGAGGACTAGAACATCATGCCCATGTGCCAACGCTTGCCTCAGAGAATGCCATGTCACCCCATGTACCCTAGAAGGGTGACAAAAGCCTTCTTGGAGATGACATCATGGTAGAGGACGAGTTATTTGGAAATATACCCATGCACTTTGATGATTTCTTGGAGTGAGAAGCACTCATGAGCCTATTTGTCACTTGATGGAGATTGTCCATTTTGAGAGGTTGATGCCACTATAGAGATCTTCTATTCCCACACATGTGAGTCATTTTGATGCATTTATCATGTTTTGAAGCTATCTTAAGGTTGATGTGTGACCTATAGGCCTAGTTGAATGCTCAAGTAAACTTTTAGGTATTTTACTTGTAAATTAATGAAAAGTGACTTGCATACCCTCATATAAATAGAGGAGAGTCACTTTCATTTTGAATCATCACATATCACAACATTTCTCTCTCTCTTGAGAAGCGTGCACTAGCCCTCTTGTTCTCTTTTGTTTTGGATGCAATGTGATCTTTGTTGAGAAATGTAACTATGCTTGGTCTTCATAATTATATATTTATTGTAATAATGAAAAAAAGAAAAAGAAAATTATTTAAGAAGCATGGGTTTCATGCTCCTTTTATTTGTCAATGAGGTCAAGCATGTTCTTCATGCTTCTAGGAATCATTTAGTCATTTAAGTCTTTGTCATATGTATAAGACCCTTGTGGGCAAATTGTATCAAGAAATAAATATTATTTTTAAGTTTTAAGTTTCATTTTTGGACTCCCAACACCAAGTTGGCCCTGCTAGTGAAGTCGGCCTAGATGAGGCCCATTTGACCTTTGAAAAAGGTATAAAAAGGAAGAGTATTCGACCTATTTGGCATCCATCTTCAAGCAAGTTCAATCAGCACCAAAAACATAAGAAAAAGGCAAGCAAAACTAAGGAGAAAGGAAGAGAAACCAAGAGAAGGAGAAAAGTTTGATCTTTGAACTAATTCGGCTCACATGTGCGAGTTTTTCTAGGGAATCTGTGCTGATTTTGGGTAGCATCGGATGTGCTCTAGCTCTGAAATTTTGTGGAGGGGCTAGGACACATAAGATCTCCAAGACTCAGAAATCGTTTGGAGAAATTCCACATGGATGAGGAGTTATTAAAATAATTAATATTTTTAATGGGGTTCCTAAGTCTAAACTATTAATGGGTATTAATAAAAATATGGGTGAGAGACATGGATCAAGTTTGTTTTAATCTTAGTCGTTGATTAGGGACTTAATCTCGGCTGTTGATTCATCAACAGGAAAAGTATAAGAGGAGGCTTCAGGGTCAGTTGGAGATACACCATATTGATCAGTCAGTTTGATTTTTCTGGGGCGTGGTTTGCTAAGAAAATCAAACATGTGATCTGAGTTGCAGCAGAGGGGCAGGGATAGTTGGGGTTGGAGGATCTTCTCCAAGACCCTGAATACTCAATAGAGAGAGGTAGAGATACACCAGAGAAGGAAGCGCAGACCAAGGGAGCCTCACGCTAGGCCAAGAGGGCCCACGCATTGCTTGATGCAGTGCCAGCACATGAGAAGAGCTGCCCTCCTACAAAAGTCTGAATTCAGACAGGGAGTAGCAAGATTAGCCGAGAACGCTGACATCAGAGCTCCGGGAGGCAGAGGAGGCAGCAAAGAGCTGACGCAAAGTCTCAGAGTGCTCCACGCAGGCCCACGCAGCTACTGCGAAGGGGCAACACAGTTGTAGCTGGGGATAGTCAGTCCAATTGCCAGATCGGAGAGATCTTTCCGAGTGAAGTGAGGTAATCTCACTTAGGTTTCTGCCAGTATATTTTATCTCTGTAATTGGATAGTCGAGAGGGCATCCAGAGTTGTATTCAGAACTACTGCTTAATAATAGAAATCCTTCAGAGCCGCTGCACCGGTTTTCCTGCATTGGGTTTTTTCGAGGACATTTGTCCAAAAATAATGGTGTCTGTTGTGTGTTTGTCTCATATCTATTTCAATTTATGATCTGTATGTCAGTGTAGTTTGCAGTAGTGTTTTTCATCACTGTTTATAGATTAAATAACTTGTTGCATGTAATAACTATTAACAAGTAGGATATGATAAACCAGTGATTGCAGTAGGAATTTTGATGTGTAGATTCAGAAATTTTCACATGGTATCAGAGGATTGCAGATCATAGGATGCTGAAGACATCAGCCGGGAGATCCAGTGAATTTGTTGCAGAGAAGCAGTTGTCCCGAGTGACAACGTTGTTTCAGAGGCAAAGGAGCAGTTGAAGGAGTGACACAGAGCCAAAGAAGTGACACAAAGGCTCACAAAGTGTCGGCATCAACGTTTCGAGCCTGTAGAGGGTGATGCAGTACCCAAGAGGAGCTCACGCAGTGACTATGTCAGCTCTCTGGGCCAGCGCAGTGCCTGAGAGGCTCAAATCAGTTGTCGGGGCTAGAGAGCAGATTCGATCAGTGGAGTTGGTGAGACGCTATTGCTGTTGTTGTTGGTGCAGAACAGTGTCTGTGGAGACAAAGCCAAGGTAGAGGGAGTCACTGCCTCGACAAATTTCTAGCCAAAGAAATCTAGATTCGGGTTGTAGCAACAAAGAAGGATTGGAGAGGAGTGATTTGACATTTGGCCGAAGGATTTCCGTGAAGGAAATCAAGACTCAAAGGGAGTCTAGAGGAGCTTGTTCCTTAGAGGATTTCTAACGCGAAAGATATCCAAATCCTAGTCTTGTTGAATTAACAGCAGGAGAGGGAGAAGAGAACCAGTCCTATATTTGTTGAGCAGAGATGGCAGTGAATCGACTGGGGGATCAAGACAGATTGGATGGAGCATCCAATTTTGTCATCTAGAAGGCCAAGATCCTGACAGTCCTAGACAAGAATCGCATCAAGGACTATGCCTTGAAGGTAGTTGTTGTTCTGGTCGATGCAGATCCACTGAAGAAGTACGAGGAGGCCCCGACGAAGGCTAAATGCATGATTCAAGATGGTGTCAAATATCAGGTGGTCCCACACATTGTTGTGAAGGAAACAACAAGGGAAATGTGGGAGACGTTGACCACCTTGTACCAGGGGACTTCTGTTCAACGGAAGATGTTACTGGAGAATCAGCTGAGATAGTACCAGATGCAGAAGAGAGAAGAGATCGATCCCTTCCTTCTCAGGTTTCAAGGTATTCGAGACTAGCTGACTTCCGTGGTGTCTACACCAGATCCTGAATTCATGGTCAGGACTGCCCTGAATGCAGTCACCGAAGACTGGGAGGCAATTGTCCAGAGTATCTTGGGCAGAGCTTCTCTCCCCAGTTGGGAGGAAATGTGGGCATCTCTGTTGTATATCTAAACCCAAGAATATTATAGATCTGATAAGAAAGTATGAGATAATGCAAATAAACCCAGAAATAGATAGAAATGCTTCTTTATTATCAAACCCTTAAGGTAGGGAAACACCATACAATCACTCCTTAAGGAAGGAGAACACTCCACAAGCCAATCGCCTGTCATACAAGACTATTTATCTTCATGTCTCTCCATGTGGAGTCTCTAGCCTCTATATAAGCCTCATACATACAATACCATGTATCAATACCATGGTTTACTCATACCATCAACTAATACCATGGGCCCATTACATTATTATTAACTACTTGTGGTCCCTTACATGACATGGGTTAACCACCTTATTTATTACTATGGCCCATCCCATTATTACATTATTACCTTGGGTACCTCCCTCGGTACCCCATATTACCCCCCCTAGGTATATAACATTCCACCCCCCTTAGCATGTTTCGTCCCCGAAACATGAGAAGAACACAAATAATAAGATCTACTCAAAAGAGTAGTCCACTGATACCATGCATGTGCATCTAGCCATCCAAGAGAAAGGTGAACCATCGATCTCGCTGGTGCCTCGCTCGCTTGAGATGGAAGTTGACCGTGGCCGCTCTTCTGTGTTGATGTGTAGTAGGTGGATCGTCTCTCCTTTGTCGTCATGTGACTCTTTGGTTGCCATCTTGACGGTTGTCTTGCGGGGTGATGTGGGTGATGATATGTTGAAGTTTTAACCCACGATGGCTTTTGCTTGACTTCACCCTGCTATAGGGCCTGTTGTGGTGTCTTCTTTTTCAATATAACTTCAGCCACTGAACGCTCATCAGATGTGTCAGTACCTGTTACCTTTTCGGCTTCAGCCTCTGTTTGTGTTTGACTATCGACCATCAACTGCTCGTTATCTGATATTTCAGTCCCTGTAACATCTTCTGCTTCAACCTCCTTGGACTCTACATGCTTATTAATGGAAATATCCTGTAATGTAATTTTCTTCTTTTTATACCAGAGCTTTAGGAATTTCTTCTGCACATTAATATTTATTGTACCCACTAAGTCCATCCAAGGGTATCCCAAAACAACATCCATGTTATCCATATCTGAAGCATAAAAATCACCATGAAACACATATTTATCCATAGAAATCTTCAAATCCTTGTACACTTGAACATCCTCATTATCAACCTGTGTATGTTCAATTTGTTTTGCTGGGACTTGCAATTTCTTTGCTAAGTTGACATTTATAAGATTTTGTTTGCAACTCGGATTGATAGACACAATGATTTTCTCCTTCTGAATCAATCCATGAACCTGCAATACCGAGATACCAGCCAAAAATAACCCTTTTGGTTCCTTGGTTTCCTTCTTTCCTGTAAAAATAACAGCTTTGCTAGGCTGTGTGTCTGTCTGTGTGTGTTTATCCACAAGATTTGATTTACAGTCAAAGCGCTCTATAAGAACTTTGGCAAATTGGGTCCAACTCGCAAAAGGTCTATTGCGACGTTGATGCCATTCCGCCCATTGCCTTCGTTCATTGTCCAAGTACATGGTCCCCACTCTCAGCTTAGTCCAATCATCTTGGAGATGATTCAATTTGAAATACTGGTCCATTTGTGCTAGCCATGCGGACGGTTGAGAACCGTCAAATTTATACAACTCCATCGAATTCTGATCTAAGCCCGCCATCACAAAAATATTGGTGAAAAATTGAAATGGTCACAGATCCGTAATATTGCTCAGAATCTCTATTATAACCTGTTTTTAGAAATGGAACAACCACTCTGCATCTGCCCATGTGGTAGAAATCTTGATCCAGGCACTTGAAATTTCAGATCTGCGCTGCTATTCTCCCGCCGTCACCCAAAATTTCTAAAAAAAAGTGTTGATTTTAAATCAGTGATATCTCCCTCATCCGGACTCCGATTCGCCTGATTTATTTTTTTTTGAAATTGTGTGTTTTTTAACAAAGATTTCAGATCTGCAATTAGATCTTGCAGATCATGCACCAGGACGTCTAGATCTGCGCCGCAAATTCGCTGCCCTGAAAAATTATCTACAACCCTACTGATTTTTAAATCAGCGATATCTCCTTCATCCGGACTCCGATTTGACCGATTTTTTTTTTGAAATCGGCTATTTTTTCACAAAAAATACAGATCTGTAATCAGATTTTTCAGATCTTGAACCAAAACGTACAGATCTGATCTGCAAACTCGCCGCCCCTGAAATCCTGCAAAAATGAAAAAACAATTCTCCACTTTGTGCCCAAGAAAGTGCTCTGATACCACTTGTTGTATATCTAAACCCAAGAATATTATAGATCTGATAAGAAAGTATGAGATAATGCAAATAAACCCAGAAATAGATAGAAATGTTTATTTATTATCAAACCCTTAAGGTAGGGTAACACCATACAATCACTCCTTAAGGAAGGAGAACACTCCACAAGCCAATTGCCCGTCATACAAGACTATTTATCTTCATGTCTCTCCATGTGGAGTCTCTAGCCTCTATATAGGCCTCATACATACAATACCATGCATCAATACCATGGTTTACTCATACATCAACTAATACCATGGGCCCATTACATTATTATTAACTACTTGTGGTCCCTTACATGACATGGGTTAACCACCTTATTTATTACTATGGCCCATCCCATTATTACATTATTACCTTGGGTACCTCCTTCGGTACCCCATATTACCCCCCCTAGGTACATAACAATCTCTTCGACAAGAAGAGATCAAGAGGCTAACCAAGGCAAGAAGTAGCAACAGAGGAGCCTGGGTCAAGAAGGAAGAGGAGAAGGATGCAGCTCTCGCATCATCGGGACAGCATGGGCAACAGAAAAGGAGGAAAAAGGATATATCCAAGGTCAAATGCTTCAGGTGTGGTGAACTAGGACATTTCGCCACTCAATGCCCTCGGAAGAAGGGCAAGGAAGAGGCTTCTGACTCGAAGGTTACCATAGTGAAAGCTGACAAGGAGAATGATGACGAGGATTGTGCCATGAGTGCTCGTGCACATCTGGAGAAGAGGTGGTGCAACATCTAGTTGTGGTCGGGAGGACTACACAAGGGCAGGATCCTTGAGGTGCCCAAACTCTTGGATCACATATGACTACAGGAGCCCTTAACGACAGTAGAAAAATGACAGGTGTCGGTTAGTGCGGGTGTGATGGAGCAACAATGGCAGAGCTAGAGTGCCAGAGTCTGGAGCAGCACAGTGGATGTTGTCGCAGTGCGAGAGGCACAGAGCAAATTGCAGCAACGTAGTAGCAGCAGAGAGTCAGCACATATTAGCAGCAGAGGTAACTTTAGCATCACGAGACATCCATACTAACTAGCATGTCAGTTTTTGGGTGAAGCTTCAGTTACTTACTTCTCAGTAACTGAGTTGCAGTACAGCAATTAGCAGTGGCAGTGTTATGGTAGCATGATGCAGCATTTTGAGAGGGAGTTGCAATACAGATGTAGCGGTGACAATGGCAGAGTCATGGGCAGCAGTACAAGATGCAGCAATGCAGTGGATGAAGGGCAGCAGGCCAAGCATCAACTACACAAAGGACTGATGTCGTGGATCAGTGTGATGCTTCTATTGGGGAGTATTGCTAGAGCACATTCCTCGCTAATAGGAAGTGTTGATTATGGATAGCATCGGATGTGCTCTAGCTCCGAAATTTTGTGGAAGGGCTAGGACACATGAGATCTCCAAGAACCAGAAATCGTTTGGAGAAATTCCACCCAGATGAGGACTTATTAAAATAATTATAATTTTTAATGGAGTTCCTAAGTCTAAACTTAGGAAAATAAAAATATTAATGGGTATTAATAAAAATATGGGTGAGAAGCTTCTAAGAGACGAGGATCATGTCTGTTTTAATCTTAGCCGTTGATTAGGGACTTAATCTAGGTTGTTGATTCATCAACAAGAAAAGTATAAGAGGAGGCTTAAGGATCAGCTGGAAATATACCATATTGATCAGTCAGTTCGATTTTTCTGGGGTATGGTTTACTAAGAAAATCAAACAAGTGATCTGAGTTGCAACAGAGGGGCAGGGATAGTTGGGGTTATCTTCTCCGAGACATCGAATACTCAGCAGAGAGAGGCGGAGATACATCAGAGGAGGCAACGCAGACCAAGGGAGGTTGACGCTGGGCCAGGAGGGCCCACGCATTGCTTGACGTAGTGCCAGCGCAGGGGAAGAGCTTCCCTCCTGCAGAAGTTTGAATTCAGTCGGGGAGCAGCGAGATCAGCCGAGAAGGTTGACATCAAAGCTCCATGAGGTAGAGAAGGCAGCGCAGAGTTGATGCAGAGTTTCAGAGTGCTCCATGCAGGCCCACACAGCTACTGTGAAGGGGCAGCGCAGTTGTAGCCAGGGATAGTCAGTCCAATTGCCGAATCGGAGAGATTTTTCCGAGTGAAGTGAGGTAATCTCACTTAGGTTTTTGCCAATATTTTATCTCTGTAACTAGATAGTCGAGAGGGCATCCAAAGTTGTATTCAGAACTACTGCTTAATAATAGAAAACCCTCAGAGCTGCTGCACTGGTTTTCCCGAATTGGATTTTTTCAGGGACGTTTGTCCAAAAATAACAGTGTCCCTTGTGTGTTTGTCTCGTATCTATTTCAGTCTATTATCTGTATGTCAATGTAGTCTGTAGTAGTGTTTTTCATCACTGTTTATAAATTAATTAACTTGTTGAATGTAATAACAAGTAGGAGATGATAAACCAATGATTGCAGTAGGATTTCTTGTTAATTTTAGGTATGTTCTATGCTGATAGCAAATTTACTTCAATTTTCCATATTAGTTCGATATCAATTCCAGATTAGCAATCACATTAAGCATGATAGTAAAACACAGATAGAACATAAACATAAATCACAGAAGACAAGCCAAGACAAGAGGACACAAGATGTGGCGCTAGCCAGGGACAAACCCCAATGTGGGGAAACCCTTGATCAATTCTTCTTATGTTCTTCAATAGTTCAGCAGAGATAGTACATATACATTAGAAGTCAGCATCTTGACTTATCAAAATAAGAGCAAAGATCTTCTCTAAGAAGATGTCACATGAGGTAGCTAATCTAGACACAAGTGATTCCATCACCTTGATGTACCTATCACTGTGTTGCACCATGTTGCATCATCATACCATGTCCATCATCACTATGCTACACCATGCTGCACCATCACCATGTCCATCATCATTGTGATGCACCATGCTGCACCATCACCATGTCCATCATCACTATGTTGCACCGTCACCATGTCCATTATCACCGTGTTGCACTATGTTGCACCATCACCATGTCCATTATCACTGTGTTGCACCATGTTGCACCATCACTGGGTTGTACCTCATCATGTTGTGCCCAACACGCTGCTCTTCATCATCATGTTGTACTATTCATCATGTTGCACTATGCATCACTGTGCTGCACCACTGTCACTGTGCACTATGTTGCACCATTCACAATGTTGTACCCATCATTGTGCATTATGTTTCACCATTCCATCACTGTGCACTATGTTGCACCATCATATTGTTGTACCCATCATTGTGCAATATGTTGCACCATTCCATCATTGTGCACTATGTTGCACCATCATACTACTGTGCCCATCATTGTGCACTATGTTGCACCACTCCATCACATCATGTTGCACCCATTTACATCATGATGCAGCATTCATCATCATGTTGTCTTCAAACTAAGATAGTAGCACCAAGGTAGTCCTAGCTATGGTGGTATGGCTTGCGGCCTAGCACATAACAATGTTGAAGAGAATGTCTTTAAAACTTTACTTTCATCAAACCATGAAAGAGTGCAGACATACATATCACTGATATACAGGCAAATACATATATTTTCCTCGTCTAAAGTCCTTCCTCCGAGAGATTGTATATAGGATTGTAGTAGATAACATCCTCACATAATAGCATATTAGATTTAGGCTTCCATAACAGCGTATAGGAATTAGGCTTCCATTCCATGATGGCGTATAGGATTTAGGCTTTCATAACAGCGTATAGGAATTAGGCTTCCATTCCATGACAGTGTATAGGATTTAGGCTTCCATAACAGTGTATAGGAATTAGGCTTCCATTCCATGACTGCGTTAGGCTTCTCTATTAGGACAACGTAAATGCTTCTCCATGATCTTCCATAGACTGCGTTAGGACTCTCATATTAGGGCAACATAGATGCTTAGGGCACTCATTCTATGGCAGCATATCCTCTTAGTGACTCTTCCTTCCACTAAGACCCAAACGAGTGGAGAGGAAGAGATCACAAGAGAAAAATGAATGTGACTCAAATGACTAACAAGTCACCTTTTATGCTAAAACGTTGAGCACAAGTGGGGGCAATTTGGTTGCTAGCCGACCTTGACGAATTGTCCCATAACACAAATAAATTCATATCTCCATGAATACATGTCGAAATCAGATGATCTTTAGATCAATCCTACACCTCTCGACAAGAGGAATCCAAGAAAAATATCCGCTGCCATGAATAAGTATACCCACATGGAGTTTGTCCCTAGTTGCCAATTTTAACATTTCTGATGTGTAGATTCAGAAATTTTCACAATCTGCTATTGTAACAGTGCGAAGTTGCAGGCCGAGAGTTGCAAGGCCGAAGTCATAGGCCGAGACCTTAAGAATTGCAGAAGGAAGATACTTTGACCTTCATTGACTTGGATAGACTTTGACTCTTTTGGAGAAGATACTTTGGAGGGTTGACTTGGTGTTTGGTGGAAGTTCTTGGTCTTGTTTTTGGGGTCTTGGTTGTCTCACTTTCACTTGATTATATATAGAGAAGAGTTTTTTTGGGTTTTCCCCTAGCAAAGGGGTTTTGCCCTAGCTAAGAGCCTATATCATGTGTCTCTTGTTTTTGTGGTCTTCATACATTTTGAATTGGTAATTGCTTGATGAAAGAAGAAATAATAATAAAGATTTAAAGGCCAACATATAATCATAAGCAATTATCAAAAAAAGAGGAATCAAAACCCTAGTTTCCATCTACATTGATTTCTCAACAATTTTGTTGGAGCGAATTGTCTTGGGAGGGGTATTTTTGCATGAGAAGACTTCTCTTGGATTGACGAAATGATTCTTGATTGAATGGCATTAGTTTATTGCTGATTTTCTTTCTTCTTGCATGCAAACTTCCGAAATTAGGGTTTCTATGTACCATATGAAAAAAGTTCAATATTGTTTATGAAATCTTGTTTCCTTATGCTTTGCAATATTAGTCTTTCAAGTATCCATCAAAGGACCTATGTATGCCTGCTTTGATCTTAAATCTCCACTTAGAGAAAGTCGCTAGGGTTTCTATGAGAAGCTTCATAGTTGTCCACCCACCTCATCTAGGGCCCTCTATTTTTGACCTCGCCATCATTCACTCCATTGCCCAATCAAGAGAAGGCACTAGACTAGCTTGTGGTGGTCATTTTAATTTCTTCCTTTTCTCTTCAGTTTTTGGTAACTAGTGTTAGGGTTAACTTAAATCTGCATTTTATAGCAATTTATTATCCATTTGTTATTGCCCTATTGAAATTGATTGCATTTAATAAATATAATAAAGGAAAATTTCGGCATTAATTGCATGCTATCACCCCAAAATTAGGGCTGGCGTCTTGATTTTAATTGTTGTCATATGCATTTTCAGCGATTTAAAACCATTGTTTACTAAACATTAGTTTGCCTCCTTCATAGCCTTTGCTCCTTTGTTGATACTATCACTCATATGCTATTCTCTCAAGCTGCTATATGCCATTATATGCCCGAAATCTGTATATCATAAAAACCCTAACTTATAGCAACCTTATTCTAAATTATCTCAGCCTTTCAATTCTTGGCCAGTACCTTTTCCTTCAATTAGTAGACCTTGCATAACCCTTGAGTCCTCTTTAGTTGAACATCTTGTCGGTGACCTTTGTAGGGAAGCCTCCCTTGTGGGGATAATATCCACCACTAGATAGCTGGAGAAAAGCCACTAAAGTGACAGTGGTGGCTAGTCTCTTGTTGCCATAAGACCTAGGTTGCCTAGTGAGGTTTTGCACTAGGCCTGCTAGATTTTGCGGTAACAAGTCCCAACAACATGACTGTGAGAATACTGCAGTCAGGGGTAGACTCTACCTAGAAACGAGACATCTAAAAGATGCTTGTCCAAAAAAGATATCCATTCAGGTAGAAGAGATTCATCCTTCCAAAGCCAATGAAAAACTTGATGGATTCCAAGAATGCATTCGAAGGAAAATAAGAGATAAGTGGTCAGAGACACAACCAAAAAGAAAAACAGCTAAACCTCATCATCCTATATCATCTACTGACAAAGAGGAAATTCCTAAGCATATTCATATTCAAAATTCTACAGTTGGGTAAGAAGATACAAGAATGCAAGATCCAATATCAGCAGAGCTAGCGAAGCAAGGAATTCCATCCATCAAAGCATCAGCATCAAGTTCCCATATAAAAGTCGAGCCAAAGAAAAAAATGAAGGAACAAGGATAGATAATTCTACGCTTAGATATTGCTATGTTTGAGTCTTTCAGTCTGAACTGCTTAACAGGTATAGCCGGCATAGCTTGCAGTTCTGTTCTGTTAAGATAAACTTGTTTTTGTTAAAAAAATATATCAACAAAGGAAACAACATCCACATGCATCTACACATGCATAAGCACTTAAGTATTTAACCAAAGTTAACCCAGATAAAAACAGTTAAAAATTCACCATGTTTAGACATGGTAAAAATTTGATCATAACATTTTAATTAGCTACAATTAAAATCTGATCATATTTGATTACGGTTACAAACTGACCCACAATTAAATTCAGTCCATATAAAATCCATCTGTCCTTTTGTTTTTGTGTTCAAGTTGATAAATTGAGAACTTTATCATGGCAAATTATCTGTCACAGGATAATTATCCTAGTGTATGTGTGTGCGTCCACATGTGGATGTGTGTAAGTTTGATGTTTGAACAGAAGTTATGGATCTAGGTATTGTTTTGGCACAAGACTGCCTTTTAATGTGGTTAACTGACATTTTTTCAAAAATTGAAGACTGACTGCTCTCAGAATTGAAAGAAGTACTATTTTTTGCCACTATTTTTTTGAGGTAAGAAATGGGCCTCAAAACAAAAATGTACAACAAAATCAATTTCATAAGAACCAATAGGATTCAATATGATGGTGTCAACCATGGGGATGATTCACCATATTTTGAGTATAAAAGTAAAAAAATTACCAAAAAAATAACTATTTTTGCAACACGTTTTTTCAACTTATCTCCCTAAGATTTTACTCAAATTTCGAGTGGGAGGACTCGTAGGATGCGGAATTTAATTTTGCATCCAAGAAGTACCCATGTTGCATACTCTCAATGGACCCTACTACACAAAAAATATGAAATACATAAAAAAATGTGGTTGCAACCACATTTTTTCATCTATTTCACAATTTTCATATAGTAGAGTCCATTGAAAGTATGCAATATTGGTACTCATTGGATGCAAAATTAAATTCTGCATCCAACGAGTGCTCTCACTCGAAATTTGAATAAAATCATAGGGAGATTAGTTGAAAATAATAATATGAGTTGAAAAAAATAATTTTTTCTTTTTTCCCTGCAAAACTTAATGAGGTAATCTGATCTTTTTTATTATTTCCACTATTATTTTATAATATTCTTTAGGAGGCCCATTTTAGACCTCAAAACTTCTCTAACGTCTGAATAGTGTAACTCTTATTGTATTTGCAAAATGATTATTTGGAGCTATTCTTTTCTATACGATATCAGTACAGGGTTTATCTTATCCTTGCACTGTATCTTAGCAGCGTAGCAGTCGTTTGCCAATGCCATGGGATAGTACCAGCGAGTGTTGTGAAAATCGTAATTAAATCGCGATTTTTTCATTTCGCCGATCAAATCACGATTTTTATACGAAAAAAATCGCCTAAATTTTTTTTGCCGATTTTTACTAAAAAAATCGCGATTTTTTAAGAAAAAATCGTGGTGGGTCGGGGCAGCACGATTTTATAAGCTTTTTTTTGGTTTTTCGATTGCTCATTTGGTTTTTCAATTGCTCATTTGAAAGAAACAAATAATTTGTGAGTGGGCCAGCTTAATGATCAAGTCTAGGCCCTAGTATGGATATGCTATTCATGGTAATGTTAAATTCTTAAAGTAAAAGGATGAAAATGAAGATTAAGGAGAATGTCACTTTTACTTAAATTTTTAATATTACCATGAAATGACTCAGGATGTTTGAGAGTGGTTCCAGCCTCATTGGATTTCATATGGAGAAAGTAGAATTTTAGATTTCATTTAAAATCCAGCAGACTTATCAGTTTTTCAAGATTTCAGGATTGGGAGATTGTAATGTTTCCAGGTGACACCACCTGCCCGGGCTACCCCTGCCACCAGTAGAGGACGTGGTCTACCTCCTATAGCTCCTAGCTTCTAGTTCTTTAGCTTCTAGAGCATAGCAGACTCCATTGCCAACTCCACCATCACCAGCATCTACATCTAGAGGGAAAGGGAAAGCTGTGGCATTTTCTCGCAAGAGGGGCAAAGGAAATCAATAGGATTAGACTTTAGTTATTTTCTTCATTTTATTGTATATGACATTATGACATGATGAGATACGTTATTATATTTTTTGTTGATATTTTGAGGCTGAGTTGGGACTCAGGAGTCAAGACTTACTATTCAGGACATGATTCAATGTTATGTGTGATTTTAGCGCTAGAAATGATATTAAACATCTTATATATTAGTTTTTTTATCATATTTTTGTGTCAATGTATTTATTTTATGTTGTAGATGGTTTAGATATTAAAAAAATTGAAAAAAATGAAAAAAAAAAATGAATATTTTTGTACCAAACGATTTTTTCCCGATTTTTCCAGTTTTTTCCAATTTGTTCCCCGCGCCGATTTAATCCCGATCGCGATTTTCACAACATTGGTACCAGCACATCCGTGTAAATAAGTTTAAACAGAAATTTTCAATCTAGGCACCATCTTCACTTAAGCATGACTGCAATTAATGTATTTAACTGACATATTCTAAAAAATCAGAGTAACTTCTCTCAATAACTTATTTCTAATTTTTCAGGTGTCAAGTGTTTGATATGTATTAGTACTCCAGGTAGATAGATTTTGCTACTGTTTTCCTGTCATTTCAGATGCTTATTAGAGTTAAAAAATCCATGCAAGAAGACTATCTAGGGGTGCTTGTCTCTATCTCACAGTACTGACGGATTTTTTTCTTAACAGTGTACATATGTAAAGTGGTAGGAAAAGTGAATCAATCACATCAAAATTAACATGGAGAAAATAAGAGCTTCAAACAGTTTTCCCTCTCTACCAATCCAAGCACAAATAATGGTAGGAAATAAATGCATTTGATATCAACATTATTGATTGAACGTCAACTTCCATACTAATTTGCAATATCCATAATACAAAAATTATTGCCACTATTACTTTGAAAAACTTGCAAAGAAGGATAGGATAGAACATACAGTGTGCAAAGGCACCAATAGCTGCAAGCAAAGCAGCATCAAACAGAGCACCATCGGCATCGAGACAGTATATATCCTGCTTCCCAGAGATGTATTATGTTCTTGTTGATATATAATTATGCCATAGTGTTTTCAGAAATTTGCAACTGGAGAGTGGTTTTAAATGATTGTCATAACTCACATGCTGTAACCATCAGTTTTACGGTCTCCTAGTCCCAGGTGCTTTCACCCAAACAGGGACCAAGATTTACAAATGAAAAATGTAGAGTATTGCATACAACCAAATGGGTACTCATGCAGCAATCAAAAATATCCATTTTGGTTAACGAAAACCTTTTCAACAAAATGCATCCTGTTGACAATTTATTTTCATATTTATGCAGAATGGATGAAGAAGGAATAGAATAGATATTCACCAAGTATGCCATCCAAGCTGCTTGTCCCTTTGATATTGATAGTTCCTTTAAGTTGATAACCCCAGAACTGCATCAATTCCAATAGCACTACTGTCAAAATAATCTTTCAAGCACAGATATTCAAAGCACTCGGAGTTTCCGGCTCCCTCACATAACAGCTAAAAAAAGCTACATAAGCCACTTGCAAGAAAAAGATTGTCCAGAAGCTCAAAACCCTGAGAAATCACTCTATTTAATATTCACTACCAAAAATAATTAATAGCACACTTGTGCATGATCAACTATTTGTATTAGTTCACAATGTATAAATAGTAACTAAAACAAACAAACTGAATTGCGAGATAAATATACTACAGCACTAAGAATACACACATTCGTAAAAGTAGAGCTCCCAAAAAAAATTGCGGTCGATATCAATCTACATTAAGGAGGCAATCTCAGGAGGAAAATATCAAGAGCAAAGAGTAGCAAGAGGTTATTGTTGGTAAAGTGGAAATCTCAGAAGCAGGTTCTGTTTCACATGCTGGAAGCATTTGCAATAGAAGGCAATGAAGCACCAACCAATTACAAGGCAAGGGTTTATTCATGAAGTAGCAGGTTATGAGACCTCAAGTAATTAGTAGGCAACAATGAGGCCTAACCTTGTTGCAACAATGTAGGAAGTGTCCTTTGGAGGGAAAACAATGGAGCAACTTTCTCTGCCAACAATATAAGGCCACTAAATGTAAGAGGTCTAGGGGCAGCCTGAGCCATGCAGAGGGTGTAGAGTCAGACTGTGATGCCGAGGGCAGATATAGCAAATTTCTCTGCTGACAACAAAAGAACATTAAAATCAGGAGGGTGTAGAGTCAGACTGCGATGCTGAGGGCAGATATAGCAAATTTCTCTGCTGACAACAAAAGAACATTAAAATCAGGAGGGTGTAGAGTCAGACTCTGATGTGACGGGCAGATGGAGCATCTTTCTCTGCTGACAATTAAAAGCCATTAAATGCACAGTAATGTGAAATCAGACTGAGATACAGAGACTTGAGGATTTTGTGGGAAGCTCGGCACTGAAAGAGACACTAAAAGCTTTTACACGAGATACTGCATGCCTTGCAAGGAGTACACCTCCATCACAAAAACAGTGGACTTTGTTCAGGCAAGAATCACTGCTAAGGACATTGCAGAGGTTTGAAAGAATATGTTTGAGAAAGCTTTAATAGGAGATAAATATTCTTGTCCATCTGCAAGTGCCTTTGAAGATTTGTTATAAGGGATGTGGGAAGCCTTTATGCACACCATATCCCTTACCTGACCTGAAACTTCCTATACAGGACAACCAAAAACCATTTTTAGACTACCACATATGAGGCGCGATGTTGGACAAAATCGATCTAATTTTGTATGCCAAACAATAGTGATTCTTGTTAGATTTTTGAGTTACTCTGGAAGTCTTTATAACACATTTAGGAGTGCTTCATAAGATTTGGGGTACATGGTGCATGGTCAGCCCTAAGATGGTCCAAGATGGACTGTAGCATGAGAGATGGTCTGTGAAGGATGTGCACAATTCAGATAGCTTGCTCAATGGATGCATGACCTTTATAGATTGCAAGTGTAGTGTCTTCGTTTGGACATTGGAGATATTTTGACAGTTTGTTGGATGGCCTTCATTGAGGCCTCATGGAGGAGATGGAGGAGTCACTCGTTTGGAGCACACCCTACAACATATGTGGAGTGTTGTGCATAATGGAGAAGGGATTCAAGCCCTAGTTGGCATGTAGCAACTTGGTTTCCTATTTGAAGGATTGGAGATGGCTTGGTGATGCTTTGGGCTTTGACAATGTTCTTGCAAGGGGTAACTAACCCAGTGGAGTACGCTTCTTTGCAAGATATATGGAGTTTGTGGAAGCTCATGATAGAGTGGTGTGGACTTGCCTTGTGTAGCTCCATCACCTTGGATCCAAAGTCATTATTTTGCATAGCATTGCTATTGGAAAATGACACTTGTACTATGGAGTTAACATCTCACTTTTGTGGACATCTCACTTTTGTGGCCTACATTGGCTAATGTAGGTTGCTTGCAAGGAATTATGCCCACATAGTATTGTTGACCTCCCTTACCTCTCATATAAATAGAAGAAGGAGAGAGTCTTTCGACAACATATTCAAGCACTCACATGTATTCAACTCTTGTGATGAGATGTGACTAAGAGAAGAGACTATGCACTCTCTCTCTCTCTCCCTCTCTCAAATCTGCACTTGTACTTGTATTCTCTCTCCCTCTTAGCAATATGGTTTTTTGGTCTTCTTGGAGTTCCTTGGAGCATCTTGGAGTTCTAAGGGTAAGGTTTATCCCTTAGAGATTGGACATTAGGGTTTTGAGAGAAAACCCTATGGTGGATTTGTGAAGAAGAAGAGAAGAGAAGGACATCTTACTTTGGAGGTTGTGTTGGAAATATTTGTGCACTTGGATCTTCGTTAAAGTAGGGTTTGAAGATCTACCCTAGCTAGGGCTTTTTGGTTAGATGGGGTTTTTGTACTAGACTTAAGGGAAGGCTATAATATGTGTTTTTTCAACAGTTAATGGTTGACCGTTGTTGGGGAACTAGCAACCTCCCCAGATATATGCAACAACCTGCAAGTCACATATATCAAAAACTCATAGTTCAACCTAGGACCGAGACATCCGGAGACCACGGGAACTGGAGCTAGGATCCCATACCCCAACGGAACGCCAATGAGAAGGCTATAGTATGTGTTACCCACCAAGGAGAAACTATATTAGAGGCACCCCACAAGGGTGCATGATGTTGATTTTAATAAGCTTTATGCTTTGGCTTTGCAGAGTGAGACAGTTTTGGTTATTTTCTCCTTAAGGCAAATGATTGTGTTAGCTCAACTACGATATATCAAATATTCCATCCTCACCTCTCAAATTACAAATGCATTTATGGATGGTAAAGTTTGGTTACAACATCTTCTACTTCGATATTCCATGTATTGGTTATTTTACTTGGATGTGGTGTTGTAAATTCTTTGATCTTACTGTGAAAGTGGTAAAAGCTAATGAAATATGATAACACTTTGTATTGTTATAGTTTTATTCTTTGCCTAGTCATACCATAAGGGAAATGGTTTTCTTTTAGAAGTGTTGTCATTTCTTAGGTCAACTTGTACTAATAGGAAATTGGTTAAGATAGCATCCTACGCATCCCCAATCATATTTAACATTCTTTGTTACACCCCTTCACTCTATCCCATCCATAAAATTACTCTGCCCTTTCATGTTTGACTTAACAAAGATCAGAAAAAGGTCTAAGTGAAGAAAAGCCTGAACCATTAAAGCCAAAAAAGGCTAAGTGGAGAGCCAATAAATGTAAATCTTGAATGAATGTCACCTCACTATAAAGCCATTGCTCCTAGTCCCATGGTTGTCTATGAATATCTAAAGAAAATGGATGTGTTCAATGAATTGAACATCTAAAGAATAAGGCAAAAGGAATAGTAAAAAACAATGTTGAGGAAAGGTGGCTCAATGCTAAAATCCCTCTTTAAAGGCTTCTATACATAAAATGCATATCTCTTAAAAGCTAGATGATCATATATAAGACCTATGCATCATTACTTGACTTTGAAGGTCAACACATGAAGCTTTCCCCTTCCCTTTTCATGATTTTCCATCACATGACCTGTCTTTTACTTAAGGACCTGGAAAACACACTTGTCTTGGGACTTAACATGTCTAAGAGTTAATTATAGTTCCCCATTGGTAAAATGTAGCAAAGCATAACACTAACCTTTGTTTCGTTGTGTTTGAATGAATCACTAAGATTATGCCACCTAATGACACATCAAGAAGTTGGACTCACTATTCTAAGTGAGCACCATGAATTGGGATCTATGTACCATGCCCCAAGATCCATGATATAAATGTTGCATTAGGATCCATGTTCCTATTTTTATCATATCTACAAACACTGGAATCCGTGACATTTTCTTGATAGCGTCAATAAATACAAGACAAGATTTGTGGCAAAAGGGTTCTCGTAGGTAGAAGACAATCATTAGGAGAGATGTGAAGTTTGAGGAGGAAAGGGCCTTGAGGAAGTCCTTAGAGCAGGAGTTGACTACTATACAGGAGGAGGAGGAGGAGGAGCATGCTCCCAAGCAAGATGCTCAGCCAATACCTCAGACTATAGTTGAGCATGTTGATGGCCAGGCAAAGCAGCATGAGAACAAGGGGGACACACAGTTGGAGGAGAGAGTGGTGCCCACTCAGGTGCGCAGGCCAAAAGGAAAATTTGTGGTAGGCTCTCACTAGGTCTTCAAGATCAAGCATGGGGCTAATGGGAGTATCAAGAAATACAAGACAAGATTTTTGGCAAAAGGGTTCTCGTAGGTAGAAAACAATCATCAAGAGAGATGTGAAGTTTGAGGAGGAAAGGGCCTTGAGGAAGTCCTTAGAGCAGGAGTTGACTACTATACAGGAGGAGGAGGAGGAGATGCTCCCAAGCAAGATGCTCAGCCAATACCTCAGACTATAGTTGAGCATGTTGATGGCCAGGCAAAGCAGCATGAGAACAAGGGGGACACACAGTTGGAGGAGAGAGTGGTGCCCACTCAGGTGCGCAGGCCAAAAGGAAAATTTGTGGTAGGCTCTCACTAGGTCTTCAAGATCAAGCATGGGGCTAATGGGAGTATCAAGAAATACAAGACAAGATTTTTGGCAAAAGGGTTCTCGTAGGTAGAAAACAATCATCAAGAGAGATGTGAAGTTTGAGGAGGAAAGGGCCTTGAGGAAGTCCTTAGAGCAGGAGTTGACTACTATACAGGAGGAGGAGGAGGAGCATGCTCCCAAGCAAGATGCTCAGCCAGTACCTCAGACTATAGTTGAGCATGTTGATGGCCAAGCAAAGCAGCATGAGAACAAGGGGGACACACAGTTGGAGGAGAGAGTGGTGCCCACTCAGGTCGTAACTCCCAACACAGGGAGAAGGAGAGCGAGATGGCAAAGCAGTTGATCCAAGAGCCGCATGAGCGATTTGGTGCTCCCAACACATCAATTCGTCAGAGCAGACAGCCACAAAGGTACACAAGATATATGGCACTTATGACGAAGCTTTTGGATGTTGAGCCTTCCAGTGACAATGAGGCAGCTACTCAGCAAGTGTGGAGAGATGCCATGGTGGAGGAGTATGCCTCCATCACGAAGAATGATGTTTGGGTCGTGGTGCCAAGGCTAGAGGGAAAATTTGTGGTGCGCTCTCATTGGGTCTTTAAGATCAAGCATGGGATGGATGCAAGCATCAAGAAATACAAGACAAGATTTGTGGCAAAAGGGTTCTCGCAACTAGAAGGGATTGACTATAACGAGACCTTTGCCCCAGTGGCTAGATATTCATCTGCCAGGACTATCATAGCGATCGCAGCTCATATGGGGTAGAAGATCCACCAGATGGACCGTTAAAATTTCATTCCTCAATGGGGTTGTTGAGGATGAGATTTATATTGAGCAATCGGAGGGGTTTGAGACATGCAGCAGAGAGACACATGTATGCAAACTCAAGGGAGCCTTGTATGGGCTCAAACAGGCTCCACGGGCATGGTATGCTTGGATAGACAGTTACCATCGGGGATTAGGCTTCACCAAGAGTGAAGTGGACCCCAACCTCTACTACATTGATGTTGAGTCGTTGATTATGGCATTATATGTGGACGATCTGATTTTGACAAACGCAGATAAGTTTATCTAGGTGTGCAAGAGAGATCTTGCATGCGACTTTGAGATGGAGGATATGGGGTTGATGCATTATTTCCTTGGGCTGGAGGTTTTGGGAGGGAGATGGGGAGATCTCTTTGGACAAGGAAAGTAGGCCCTGGAGGTTCTGAGGAGATTTTGCATGCTAGATTACAGAACCATGACCATGTCTCTAGTCACAAACTGGAGGAAGGTTGATACATCTTGGACAGATCGAGTTAACCCCACACTCTATCGGCGCTTGATTAAGGTCACTTATGTATTTGGTAAACACGCTGTTGGAGAAGATGTAACTAGGTTTGGTCTTCATATATGTAATTTTGATATTTGTACTTATTCAAGAAAAGGGAATTTATTTTGATATTATTTGTCAATGAGTTTCTTGCTCATTGAAAATAGGTCAAGCACATTTTGAAGTGCTTCTAGGGAGTCAAAGTCAAAATGTAATTATGATGAGACCCTTTGAGGGCATGTTACATCATGTATGATGTCATACAAGGTCATGGGAATACCTCCAAGTCAAGTCAAATCCTCTCCTAGCAGCAACGAAGTCTACAAGCAACAAAAACGATGAATAAATGTTGAAATATAATGCAACTGCAAATCGGCCTAAGAGACTATCAAGTCGGCTTAAAGGAGGAGGGACAGACCTCTATAAATAGAGGTTGTCCACTCCTCATTTGGACATATTTCACAAGCTCTGAAATCCGCAAGTAATAGAAGCCTCTAAGGACTAAAAGAAGATGCAGAGAAGGGCTACAAGGGCAGCGTAGCAAGAAGACAGAACAGAGAAGCAAAGGAGGATTGTTTTGAAGCTGCGACAGCCACACGTGCGAAGAAAGAAGGGACAATTTGCGGCCAGATCAGCATTAAAAGTGCAGGGCTCTATTCTTTGTAGTTTGGGCTAGTAACCAGGCCTATAAAGACCTCCTACTATAGCGAGGAAGAAGGAATCTCAAGCGAAGTGAAGGAAGACCTTTTTAAAGTCAACTCTGTCACACATGCGAAGTAAGAAGGCCACTCTGCAGCCCTAACTGCAGTCATGCTTCAAGACAAGAATAATCATTGGTTGGGGTGAAATTTAAGGTCTATAAGACCTCCCTCTAGAGT
Source organism: Pinus taeda (assembly GCA_000404065.3). Classification (NCBI taxonomy): domain Eukaryota; kingdom Viridiplantae; phylum Streptophyta; class Pinopsida; order Pinales; family Pinaceae; genus Pinus; species Pinus taeda. The sequence continues at coordinate 44,568 of APFE030709721.1, forward strand.
GAAGGAGAAACCCTCACAAACGAAGGAAGTCAAGAAAGAAAGGGATTGTTTCTAGGGCTAGAAACAGTCACACGTGCGAGGTACAGTTGCAGATTGACAGCAGTCTAAAGGCAGCACTTTGAGGGGTATCATTTAGATGTAGAGAAAGGTCTACAAGGTCTCCAAGATAAGCAAAGAAGGACCTCCTCATAGTGAAGAAGAGGAGCCCTAATATTCTAGGGTTTCCTAAACTAGAAGACAAAAGTGTTGGAAGACAAAGTGTCGGAGGAAGTGCCGAGAGTGACAGTGCAAAATGAAGAAGGATTTGACTTATGATTAGAGTATATCCTAGTCAAGGGTCTAGGTTTTGGCAATTGTTCAAATAAGAAGCTTCAATAAGAGAAAACTTACAAAGGATTTCCCTCTCAAGAGTGGAGAGGGTTTGTCCCTGGCAGAGAGGCAAATTTTGTGTTCTTGTTATTTTGTTTTGGTAGCAGTTTGATGAAGCACACACGTATGCACTAATAAGAACAAGAAGAAGTATAAGCTAACTAAGAAAAAGTAAAAAGATTTCACAAATTGTTATCAAGTCTCGGAGAATCACCACAGCACTACTTTGCACTAGATTCTCTAACATGGTATCAGAGCGAAGGTGACACATCAAGGAAAGGGCAACTCAAGAATACTCAAGCATCTACAAAGTTGAAACATCAAGCCTAGAAGTCTCAACCACTTCAAGGACAAGAAGAGTCTACAATCCATCAAGGAGGGCTACAAAGCTAGAAGGAGAACCTTATATAAAGGCACCTACAAAGAAGCGTGGATCTACATCAAGCTACAAGTCCTAAAGCACACCTCATTGCCAAGCAAGTCGACTTGGAGAAGACAACTTGAAGGACATTAAGATCCAGGGAAGACAAACCATCAAGCATTCGAGGAGGAAGCAAGTCCATCAAATCTCAAAATCTATCAAGTACATGTCCCCTTTTCAATATCAATGTTGCAGTTATCGTTATCGGGATATTATTGGCAAGGGACAAAATCGGGAAAAAATCGGAAAAAAAATCGTAAAATACAAAAATATTCAATTTTTTTCAATTGTTTTAATATCTAAAGCATCTACAACATAAATTAAATACATTGACACATAAATATGATAAAAGAACTAATATATAAGATGTGTAATATCATTTCTAGTGCTACATCACACATAACAGTGAATCATGTCCTGAATAGTAAGTCCTTACTCCTAAGTCCCAACTCAACTTCAAAATATCAACAAAAAATATAATAATGTATCTCATATCATGAGTCATAATGTCATATACAATGAAATGAACAAAATAACTAAAGTCTAATAGACTAATACTATTGATTTCCTCTGCCCCTCTTGCGACAAAATGCAATAGCTTTCCCTTTCTCTCTAGATGTAGATGTCAGTGGAGTTGGCAGTGGACTCTGCTGTGCTCTAGACGCTGAAGAACTAGGAGTTATAGGAAGGATACCACGTCCTCTACTGGTGGCAGGGGTAGCCCGAGTAGGTGGTGTAACCTCCTCCTGTTGCTCCTCCTCCTCCTCCTCCTCCCTCTCTACGCCTTTCACTACCTCCTGCTCTAACCAATCATCGGCAAACTCTATGAGAGGCCTCTCGGCCTCAACCCTCTATATCAGGTGTCCTCTCAAGTTGCCTCACCCACAATCGAAGATTGTAGTAGACGTAGGCCATGTCATTAAGTCGCTGGGACTCCAACCTATACAAAGATCATGAAATAATAATTATAAAAAAATATATATGTATTTTTTAATGAGTTCAAAAAATTATTTGGAAATTTGCAATATTTTAAGTTTTAAGTTTACCATGTTGCGCTTATTGTTGTGTATTTTTTCAAATACACTCCAGTTGTGATCGCACCCTGAGGAGCTACATGTTTGGCTGAGGATTTGAATGGCAAGCTTTTGCAGAAGGGGTACCCTGGCACCATACATTCTCCACCATGCATCTACAACAAAATTACAAATAAAATTTTAAATAAACATAAGAAAAAAAAAAATTAAAGTTGAAGCAAAGTATGAAGTTATGAATTTGAAGAAACAATGAAATTTGAAACAAAATAAAAAATACCTGGCATTTTAGTCGTCCTATCAGTCACAGCCATCTCAAAGTCAAATGTGCCACCTGCCATCCTGTATGTCTCCATTTCTTTGGAGATTTCTGTACGTTCTGCTAGAGATCGCACCATCCTCTGAACATAGGTTAAAAATCCATCAATGATCTCAGCATCGAATACGAACCCACATGGGTAAGAAAATGCGGGGTTCCGGCAGATCCCTGTAGCATGAATGGGAAGATGGAGTGTGTTGTTCCATCGTTCATCAATCACTTACCATAGGAGGAGTTGTTTTTGAAACCCCTCATCTCCCTTATCATCATAGTAGGCTCGAATGGATTTTTTGGCCCTGTCCATGGCCTCAAACAAATAGCCCATTGCAGGCTTCTCAACATCAACTAATCGAAGAACCTTTACCAAAGGTTCAATAACTGTGCACACCTCTTGCATTCCCGCCCAAAAGTCTTCCTGGTATGAAACTAATCTGCATATGGCCTCTCCCTCTGGTTTGTAGCTCATTGTCAAAGCATGCCACTCCTCTGAAAGAAACATTCTCTTCACATCCCACATAGAATTCAAGAGGGATTGACGAGATATGAAACTGGTGGCAAACCGTGTAATGGCGGGGCGCACCAACTTCTTATTGTTGGTGAATTTTCTCATCAAGCTAAGCACAGATATATGATTATATATAAATTTTGTAATGCCTTTTGATAGCTCAACAATATCTTTGACAAAGGAAATTTTTCTTATGTCCTCCAACATCAAATCAATACAATGTGCAGCACAAGGTGTCCAAAATAAAGTAGGATGCCTCTCCATAAGCATCCTACCAGCAGCAACATAATTTGCAGCATTGTCCATTATGACTTGGACAACATGTTCTGCACCCACCTCCAAAATAAACACGTCCAACAAATCACATAAAGTTTTTGCATCTTTGATATGTGAAGATGCATCAATAGATTCATAAACATTGTCCCCTTAGGACAACTGACCAAGAAGTTTATAAGGGTTCTCTCCTTTTGGTCGGTCCAACCATCTGACATCACAATGCATCCTGTTTGTGCCCATGATGCCCTAAACTCCTCCAATCTTTTGGTGTAGTCAACCTTTTCATTTTGAAAAATCCGGCCTCTAAAATCATCATAAGAAAGGATTTTGTACCCTGGGCCAACAGTTGCAATAGCATCAACAGCAGGCTAGAAAAATGGATTATTCCTTGTAATGTTGAAAGGAATATCACTCCAAAAGAGAAATTTGGCCAGCAACTTGTCATCTTGTTCTTTCTTAGTTTTTTTAAGCATTGAAGTGATAGATGGTTGTGAACCAGACGTGGTTCTAGGAACAAAAAATGATGAGGCAGCTACCGGGTTGGTTGTAGATATTGATGCTGAAGTAGAACCAGTGCCACTTCCTTCACCTGAGCCTAACACCCTCTTTGCTAGTTGCCTCTTCATTTCTGCTTTGGCCTCTCTGCCGTGCTTTAATTCTTCCAATGATCTCATGGCTTTTCGGATGATTTCCGGATTTGTATTTGTGCAAGGCCCTACATCAAATCCAAGGATTTGTGCAAGGTGATACTTCAATCTATAAACCCCCCCTCACATATGACGCCCACACAACTTGCAACTCAAGTTCATTCTATCAAACCATCCATCAGATTCACCAAATTCCCACAGAGGGTCCAATTTCCTTGGCATGTTTATAACTTGGTTGAACTCATGACTCTTGAGTTTTAAATTTGTAAGATGAAATTTGAACTTTGAACTTTGAAGTTGAATGGTGAACCTATGGCAAAATAATGATTGCAAGTTACAAAAATTAAAAAAAATTACATATATGAGTAACATGACAAAACACATGGAATTTTTGACAATTTAACAAACAAAAACCCCATCAAATCAATTCAAAAATATTTGATAAACAATGGGTTATCCAAACCCAACCAAAAACATAAAAAAAAAACAAAACAAAACACATAAATTTGGTGCCCATACCGGTTTCCTGGAGAAAATTGATCCTCTCCTCCTCAGCTCTCAATCCACTAAGGTTTTTGAGTCATTTTTCTCCTCCAATCAGCGCCCAATCGACAAGTTTTTTCTCCTAGGTTGCTCCCAATCCACGGCTGCCCCTGTCTGTCGAAATGAATCAAAAAAAAATTGTTTTTTGCTAATATAAACCCGTTGTCCTCTGGCCCAACGATTTTTACTAATCGAATTGCGATTTTTTGCGTTGTTATCGCAATTTTTTCAAAAAAAATCGCGAACCAAAAAAAAAGGTTTAATAATTGAGCGATTATATCGGGAAAAAATAAAAACCGCGAAAATCCAATTAAATCGCGATTTTCGCACCACTGCTGAATATACATCAATGTCTTTTTGCAAGGAAAGCAATAAAATGATAGGCACCAATAACTTTCATGCATGGAAGAAGAGGAGTGATCTACTTCTCAAGGAGAATGAGCTCCTAGAATATGTCAAGGAGAACATCACTGTCCCTGCTAAGGAACAAACTCAAGCCTTACCCAAATATAATAAGGATGAGACAAGAGCTCAAAGGATTCTGATAGAATCAATCAAGGACTCTCTCATTCCCTATGTCTCCAAGTTTGAGACATCAAAAGAAATTTATGATAAGCTAGTAGAGCAATTCGCAATATCCACCACTGGAGAAGTATTGTCTCTGAGGAATGAATTATACAAGATGAATATAACAAAGGAAGGAAAAGCTCCCTACTTCATGAAAATCTCTAAGATGGGAGATCAACTTCAAGAGCTTGGGGAAGTCATGTTTGACAGAGAGATGACAATTGTTGTACTCAATACTCTACTTGAGGGGTGGGGAAACTTCATATCAAGCATTTATGCCAAGAAGGAAGCAACCACTCGCAATGATATGTGGTCTCTATGCAAAAAAGAGGAGACTAAAGGCGGAAGAAGATGTGGGATCAAAGGAGCAAGCATTTGCTACCATGGCCGAAAGAAAGGGTAAATTTGGCAAGTTTGGTCCATGAAGAACAAACAACAAAGACATGTCCAAGATCCAATGTTTTGGATGCCAAGAATATGGACACTACAAAAGGAATTGTCCCAAGCTTAAGAAGGACAACAACAACAAGAGAAAGAGAGAAGAAGCTCATATACCTCAAGGGGTGGAAGAGGAAGCAAAGAAGCAAAAGAAGGAAGATCCTCCGGATCTCTACTATGGCTAGGTCAAACTCTTTCCTTGTAGACTTCTTTCAAAGTTTTGAGTAGAAGAGGAGCATATAGGAATAAATTAAATTGCATGGCTAGAATGACCCTCTAGAATCTAGCAGCATGTTGTACATGGAGTTCTAGAAACTCATGTAGAAGTAGCATTTATGAGAAGAACAAAAATGCATAAGTAGAAATATCTTCTAGAATATAGGAGCATGGCAAATATAGCTCAAAGATATTCATGTAGAAGGAGCATGCCTAGAATAGGACCTCATATATGATGGAAGAAAACTTGATCATGACAAGAATCTTCGAAGACCTAAATCATCAAAGGTAGGAAACATTTGCAAGGCGAGGATCTTTAAAATCCTATGATGGAATCTTCAAGAGAAGGTTCGTGAACCAAGGCAGATGTCTCATTGGGAATCCCACTCATGGGATTCAAGAAAAGGGATGATATGCAGGCAGGCTAAGATGAAGCAAGAAGGGCTACACCAAAGAATGATCAAGGAGGATCAAGATGAGGAATGTATGCATCAAAGTTTAAGTCATGTCATGATTTGTATATTATTGAGTTATGGGTGTAGTTCGATAACATGATCAAGCATGAAAAGATCTCTTTCACCAAGAACATGCTCGAATGCATGTACCACAATGCAATAAAGGTCAACAAAAGAACATGCTCATATAAGGAGCATAAGATTGCTGACTAAGAAGCAAGAAGAAATGTTGAGAAGTCTAGCAATGTTTTAAAACTCCGACTCCGACTCGGCCGAGCAATGACTCCGACTCCGACTCCGAAACGGTAATGACTCGGCCGACTCGTTTTCAATGACTCGGTCGTTGTAAAAAATACATTAAATATTTATTTTTTTTATAAAAAAACATAATTTTGAAGATTTTAAACATAATTTTAAAGATTTTCATTCATATTTCCAAACACACAGCATTATAATATAGATGGAAGACAACATATGATCAAAGTAGGCTCATGAACCAATCCATTATATCAAAATGGTACCCAATGGATAGGAAAATAACCTTATCAAGGTTTCAATTGCTTGTCGATAACAACTTGATGGTTGAAAATATTGAGTGTCATGCTCCTAGACTAAGAGACTTACCACTAGAACCTAATGGATAGGAAAAAAATCTTATCAAGGTTTCAGTTGCTTGTCGATATCCTAATATCTAATGGTTCGTCACTGAAGTATTTGTTTTGTGCAGTTTATAGTATATACTTATAGATGTCAATCTATGCAATCATACAATGTGTTTTCTATGGCACCTCCACACTAGAGATGCCTCACATGCAAATACCTTTGATGTCTAATACATGAAATTTTTTGAAACACATTGACCACCTTTTATCATTCTCAACATTGATGTAATTCTTCCTCACTTTATCTTATGTTTGGATTCTCTATGAATAAGTCATTTTCTTTCACTGATTATCCCTTAAAAGTTAAAAGCCAATTGCTACCAGAAAATAGATATTTACAATGTCACATAAAAATTAGAGCCAATGAGTGTTTTCTGATTTGAATATGATAATAAATGGAGTATTAAAACATATCCAAGCAAAATGTTGTATTTACAGCAAATGCAAAACCCCAAAAAGTCTTAATCATGCATTCATAGAGGGGATTTTTGCATGCAAACTTATCACTAAAAACTTGAGCAAAGAATGGACCTGGCAAACTTATAACTGTTTGAACTATATGAGATATGCTTTCCGCAGCACGAAGTTTTTGGTTTTTAATATTTGTTATGAATACCATTAGGCAACCAGTGGAAAAACAAATTTAAAATCCATAAAAAAAAATCAGTTAAATGCTGCGTTTGCGTGAGGGTACCATGCCATATTGACTCGGCCGTTTCATAGTGGAAACGGTCCGTTTCGGCCGAGTCATTGCTGACTCGGCCTTCCAAACCAAGTTAACCACCGTTTCAAATGGGAGCCCATCAACCCGGATCAACCTGGCCGAGTCAATGTTGACTCGGCCGTTTCTTAAAACACTGAAGTCTAGAAAGCAAGGGATGAAGGAATGCTTCCACGAGAAGCATTAGGTGGTTGACCAATATATCTGAGAAGAAGCAAATAAAGAAAGAAATCAAGCATGTGAAAGAACATCATGATCACCGAGGATCACTATCTGACAAAATGCCTTGAAAGATATCTCCCGAAAGAAGGCAGAATAACTCTGATGAATGAAGAAAGGACCCTTGACACCTATGAAGACCTTGGAGATATAAAAGGTGCAGATAACTAATTCTACTCTATCAAGGTGTTGTGATGAAGAAGCCATCCAACAAAAGAAAAAACAATGTTGAAGAAATATCAGGATGAAGTCATGATGGGCTATCAGGTCAAAGCATATAACCTAGCAAGTATGATGGAGCATCCATGAGGAGAGCATTCTGAAGCATGGACAAAATGACAAAGGAGTAGCCAAGATAACTAGAAGAACCTGATAGTCACTTTCCACGAAGCAATGACATGACTAACCAAGAAGGAAAGTGATGGATGGATGGTGCCCTACCGAGAAGAAGTTCGATCGAAGACTTCATGACATTAAGAAATGAAGGAGATCATGCAACTAAAGGACCCACGAAGAAGAAGTTGCTGATGAAGGAAAGAGTACCCAGTTAAGAGGGAGCTCTGACAAGTCCCTGATCAAGAGGGAGTTTTGAATCACCCCTGATTACAAAGGAGTGACTATAGTGTTTTCCATGTCATGGGTCATGCAAGACTAACAGCTGTAAGTCTAGATGAATGACATGAATGAAAATGTAGACACAAGAAGAAAGAATGGGAGGATTAGGTAATCATCTGGCATCTGATACTCTTTGAGGATGTGTAGGGCATCCAAGACAAGAGTAGGCAAGAGGACCGATATTATTTGAGGGTTGGGAACCCAAGATAAGAATAGTCCTAGAAGGTCATACTCGAGAACACCCGAGTGGGTATGTACCTTGAGAGACAATGATGAAGGTGTCTATAAATCATTGGTCTCGCCAGCATTGTGGCTCATGGTCTCGTAAAGAGATGGTGTCGTTAGTCGAGGCCTTACACTATGACAATGTTGATGGATATGATGCTATAACAAATGGATTGCTAATCTGATTTCTCTTATGTGAATTCTTCAAGATTGAAAATTGCCAAACACCTTGTAATGTTGTATGAATACCTCCCTAGCTAAGAGGGAGTGTTGGAGAAGATGTAACTAGGTTCAGTCTTCATATATGTAATTTTGATATTTGTACTTATTCAAGAAAAGAGAATTTATTTTGATATTATTTGTCAATGAGTTTCGTGCTCATTGAAAATAGGTCAAGCACATTTTGAAGTGCTTCTAGGGAGTTGTTGTACCTCTGAGATGATAGTGGTCAATTGATCATGCCAGAGCATCTAAGATATTTGTTTTGGGGTTTTGGTTTTGGTTTTTATGGAGGACCAATACATAAAACAAATTATAAAAATGATGTATTTAACCTTTTTAGATAGTACTAATAAATAACCAAAGGGCTGCTATTTAACTTCACACAGTGATTTAAGTTGATAAAATGTGCAGAAGAATAGTAAGAAGATATGATTACTTTAAACTCCAGATAGAAATATAAATCATCATAAGTGGGAAAACCTTTGACCAATGTTCAGAAGTTAAATAAAATATGCTTAAAATTACATAAGATACTGACAATTTTATGATTTAGAGGGAGCCTTTCAGACAAACAATCAATATCTCAATCTCTTTATCATAATAACTTCAGAAGGAATTTTAAGAATAGTTGTAACACATTTATTGTCACCTGATATCTCTGTAAAATTTAAGCATATGCAGAATTAACAAAATGAATTAAACACATGAAAAACTTATAGAAGAAAACGAAACTATATGATACCAAATTCAGAATCCTTTTCCTAATTATCAGTGATCTAGAAAAAGCTTGTACATCAATGCTTTATAAAATTGCTTATGGAAAGGTGCCACCTTTAATAACTCGTAGAAGAGAGTTATTTATACTAGTTTGGATAGTGAACAAAATATCCAAAACTGATTACAAAAATAGCTTGAGAGAAAATAGGAAAAGAAAACTGTTGAATGATGTGTCCCTATTAGGTAGGAAGTTGTTGATGACTGTTCCTTCAAAACTATTGTGTTGTCTTCTTGTTGAGATGGAAAGTTAATCAAATGTTTCACACAATTAATCCCACCTCTGCTCACTCGGTATCTCCAGATTTACCATTCTTCTAAGTATCTCATCAACTTCAGTATATCTTTCAAAATTGGGTTTAGTGAGAAAGAGATGTCCAACTTCATATTTAATTGTGAGGTCGGGGCTCAAAGCTTCCAAAAACTCTTTGCCAGTAATCTGTCTTTTTATCCCTGCAAATTGACTGTTGTCTGCTGCAATAGTATATAATCTTTCACAGTGATCCTCCAATTTTACTAGCTAATCATTTGATGATACTAACTCTGGTAAACCTTTCTTATGCAACATACTGAATTTAGAACGAAACCTTCTGGTTGTAGTGTTCAAAGCTTCACACTTGTTTTCAGCTGAGTTAATAGATTTTTCTCCATTAGGACTTTCTTAATCTCCAAAATAGTAGTTGTCCTATCTGGAATATTTATCTCTTCTAACTGTTGCCTACTCTTAGAGTTTAGTACCTTGATCATCCCTGTTGTTCTTTGGGTTTTGTGCCCAATGTTGCCTTCTGATTATCTATCTTTGTCCTGCATCTAGCAATCAATTCTTGCTGCTCAAAAATGATTTGTATGGATGGCCATACTTCTGTTATGGAGTGGATGATATCTAACCAGATGTCTTCTTTGGCTTGGGCCAAAGTGTCTGTCATTAGAGTCTACTCTCAATTGTTTGACCCTTTGTTCTAACCTGTGTGATTTATGCATTTCCTCTACATACAAGGTATCATTCTTTACCTTCTGTGACTCCATGGCTTGGAACTTCTGGAGTAGCTTTTCATTTTGTTATTTTTGTTCCTATAACTCTTGTGATAATCTTGTTGCTTCAACTGTTGCTGAAGATGAAGCAATATCAGTAGGAGATGAGCTTAAATCTGTACTTGTTATGGGAATTGTTATTACTAAGGTCACAGCAAGTTGTGATGCCTCTTTTTCCTTGAGTAGTTGTTCTATTTGCTCTTCCATTTTCTTGATCTATATGTTTTGCTCAATAACGAGCCTCAACATCTCCTCCCTGTGCCGTTCATTTTCTATGATCTATTTGGTTTGTGGATCCTCGGTTGAAGGCAGTTTCAACTGTTTCTTCAAGGTTGCTATCTCTATATTCTTCTTCTTGAGCATTTCTTCAATTGCTTTACAGTCTTGGGGATCATATCCGACCTTAATAATAATATCTTCTAAAAATTTTAATTTGTTATCTTTAGATAAAGATGACAATTTTTCAATCTTAAGCTGTGACTACACATTTGACAACACAGTTCTGAGCTTTGAAAGAGACATGGCAGTTGTAGTCACTGTTGAAAATAACATTTCCCCTGATTGCCTATGCAAATCCATTTGGTCAATAGGATGTATATAGTTTACATCAAACGAAAATATAGTCTTCTTGTAATCTATTGTGCATTTGGGAAATGGAATTTGAGCTTGCAAAAATGCCATTTTCATCCTTCCTCTTTCACTGTCAAAGGCAGAGGAGAAGTCTGTGCTAAGACGTGGATGTATGTTTCCAAAACTGACTGTATACTTGAGATATAAGACTTTCATTCTTTTGTTTGATTTCCAAAAATGTTGAGAAGATATTAGTATCTTCTGCTGAGCTAGTTCAGTTGACTGAATAGTCTCCATAGGTTCAGTGGAAGAAGGAGTTGAAGAAGTAGAAGGAGGTTTGGGATCAGTGGTCCCTGCTGATGAAACATCTTCCAATTCTCCAAGATCAATTATTTTTGGTGGCTTGCTCCCTATTGACGATGACAATCCTGTATTCAATTTCTTTTGTAGTATATAGTACTCTTTAACTAATTCTATAGCTGACTCAGTTTCCTCTCTGACTCTTTTGTGTTGAGTACTTTGAGTCACTAGAGTCTTTACCTGTGGAGTGGATATAACCTATTCATCTATTTCTGTGAGAGTTCCTTCAAACCACTTCTCCTGGTTCATAAACTTCTCCAATTCTGGCCTGGGAGTATGGTTGAAAGGTGTTGCCTTCAATTGAACTCTTAGGGTTGAAATGATCCCAAAAGGATCATAAGACCAAGTGAAGCTTGGCTGGAAATTCATACTCTTCAATAATTTGTCTGCCTTTATACCTACAAACCTAGTATTACAAATGAATGTCCCTACCTTGGCTTTGAGTTTGAACTGTGACTTTTTCTTGCTTGAGACAAAATGGACTTCATCCATATTTATCATCTGCCTAATGTATTCCAATGAGAATATCCTCATTGGCACATACTTAGGTTGTTTGTATGGAGCCAACTCACTGCCATATATCCTAACCTCAGTGTAGTCCTGGTAGAGATACCAGTCACCAGTCTTGGTTTGCTCTGATAAGTGCAATGTCTTCTTAATCTCTTCTCCAATTCTCTGCCTGGCTATTGAGTAGTTGAAGAACTAGATGTACAAAAGAATCTATAAACTGAGAGAAAGTAAACTTTGATGATGCTGCTTTCACTAACTCTGTCCAGTGAATCACTTATTGATTCACTCCCTGCTCATCTTGTCTGTTAAGTTGAATGGGCAATGAATCTCCCTGCTGAAACAAAATCAAATGGATTATGACTGAGCTATATCTGAAAACTCCTTGAGTGGTAAAATTCATAAATTGTTCGTGTATATTATCAGCCATAAATTGGCTATAATTATACATGAAAGCAGGTTGATAGTCTTTGTTGAAAATGGGAAAGAATCCAAGGATGGATTCATCAACAGATTGATCATTTTCATAGCCTAGGAGGTATGGTAGTAGGGATATAATATGTCTAGTGGCTTCAGGGAACATTGAAGATGGATAAGGTGGATTTCTCTTGGGTAATTCAGCATCTTCTGGTAGAAAAATTTCAAAGACAAGGGCTCTCTATGGGAAAGTGAGTTTATTGTAAAAGTCCATGAGAGCTGCTGGTGAGAAAAGGCTGAAGGAGTCAGATGGAGGTATCATTAACATTTGGTTTATGCTCTGAGCAGTAATGGTGATCAGGATTTTTCCATCCTGAGTCACCACTGTTCTTTGTACAGGAACATACTTGGCTTGACACCAAGTGATTAAATCAAGGAAGTGATGAGTCTTGGGAAAGGAGTACAAGGGCAAAAGTGTCTCCCAGAAACGAATGGGATCCTCTTTATCAGCATATTTTTGCTTTAACCATAAATGCAATTCGTGGAAATCGAATTCGCATTCACATTCAGTAGCTTTGAACAGGGAATCTACAAGGGGAAGGTGATCTAAATCAAGCAATGTTGCAGAGATGGATTTCCTTCTTCAACAGCTTTCTGTGTTTTAGCCTTGGGAGCCATTTTTTGCGGGTGAGGGATTTGGAAACTGTTTTAATTGAAAGATGGATGACAGGGGAAAATACACAGAGCGAAAAAGGCTATAGGTGATAGGACGGAAGCAGAAAAGTGGTAAAATGTAGAGCCATGGGGTATTTATAAATGAAATCAGGCTTAATTTGTCGTTTAAATCTAGTCGTAGGCAATTGATTTGCAGAGAAGTGAGAATTAATGTCTAACGGGAGATTAAACAGTTAACTAAGACTGGTAACGGTTTTGGAGTGTAAGGCGCAACAGCGTTGCGACGTGGCAAGCGGCGAATGGGTGAAATATAACGAACTAATGACATGGAGGGTTGTGAATGGAAAAGGATAATTGGTCTATGACATGGTGCAGGAACAAGGTCAACGATTGGATGGCGGAAAACCATCAACCGGATTTCGGGGGTGGGGTGCGGTGGTTTTCGGTTTTGAGCTTTGGGGGCCCGAAACGCTACGGGAATGCCACATAGCAAAAACTGGCAGCCATTAAAACTACTTTTCGGACCCCCCCCCCCCCCCCCCTCGCGTTAGCGAGAAACGTCCAAAGCGGGGCCGAAAAGCTTCCTCCGTCGCCGATCCGGGTGGAGTGAATCCATTAAAAGGTGCCCGGCAGTTATTTGGCACTTGATTTGACTTTTTGTCGTTTCCGCCGTTTACGACATCACAGTTATTGACTATTTGCAAAGCGATCAGGTTTATTATAATAATTTAGACCCTGATTAAGTATTTAAACATTATTTTTAAACTAAACAACAATTTTAAAAGCGCATTTGAACTAGCAGCCTTAATTAATTTTTCTAAAGCAAATATTTTATTTTATTGCTTATCCAACATTTTTTATTTGCCTTCCTTTTTTAGAGCAACTACCCTATCATTTTTTATGATATGGACCTGAAATAATAATAAATCCTAACATTTTTTATTTTCAATTTTGTTTTTTGGTCCATATCCTAACTTATCATTTTTTCTATCGCATTTTGATTTTTTCAACTAATGGCTAACTTATCAAAAATAAAAGAGCTACAACAAGAGTCAGAGTCAGCATGTAATTATGATAAGACCCTTTGAGGGCATGTTACATCATGTATGATGTCATATAAGGTCATGGGAATACCTCCAAGGCAAGTCAAATCCTCTCCTAGCAGCAACGAAGTCTACAAGCAGCAAAAACGATGAATAAATATTGAAATATAATGCAACTGCAAGTCGGCCTAAGAGATTGTCAAGTCGGCTTAAAGGAGGAGGGGCAGACCTCTATAAATAGAGGTTGCCCACTCCTCATTTGATAATATTTCACAAGCTCTGAAATCCGCAAGTAATAGAAGCCTCTAAGGAATAAAAGAAGACGACGAGAAGGGCTACAAGGGCAGCAAAGCAAGAAGACAGAACAACGAAGCAAAGAAGGACTGTTTTGAAGCTGCTACAGCCACACGTGCAAAGAAAGAAGGGACAATTTGCGGCAAAATCAGCAGTGAAATTGCAGGGGTCTATTCTTTGTGGTTTGGGCTAGTAACTAGGCCTATAAAGGCCTCCTACTATAACGAGGAAGAAGGAATCTCAAGCAAAGTGAAGGAAGAACTTTTTAAAGTCAACTTAGCCACACATGCAAAGTAAGAAGGCCACTCTGCAGCCCTAACCGCAGTCATACTTTAGGTCAAGAATAATCATTAATTGGGGTGGAATTTAAGGTCTATAAGATCTCCCTCTAGAGCGAAGGAGAAACCCTCACAAACAAAGGAAGTCAAGAAAGAAAGGGATTGTTTCTAGGGCTAGAAACAATCACACGTGCTAGGTACAGTTGCAGATTGACAGCAGTCTAAAGACAGCATTTTGAGGGGTATCATTTGGATGTAGAGAAAGGTCTACAAGGTCTCCAAGATAAGCAGAGAAGGACCTCCTCATAGCGAAGAAGAGGAGCCCTAATATTCTAGGGTTTCCTAAACTAGAAGACAAAAGTGTTGGAAGACAAAGTGTCGGAAGAAGTGTCGTAAGTGACATTGCAAAAAGAGGAAGGAACTAACTTATGCTAGGAGGATATCCTAGTCAAGGATCTAGGGTTTGACAGTTGTTCAAATAAGAAGCTTCAATAAGAGAAAACTCACAAAGGGTTTCCCTCTCAAGAGTGGAGAGGGTTTGTCTCTGGCAGAGAGCCAAATTTGTGTTCTTGTTATTTTGTTTTGGTAGCCGTTTGATGAAGCACACACATATGCACTAATAAGAACAAGAAGAAGTATAAGCTAACTAAGAAAAAGTAAAAAGACTTACCAAATTGTTATCAAGTCTTGGAGAATCACCACAACACTACTTTGCCCTAGTTTCTCTAACACACGCGACCAAACATATGTTTTGCAATTAACTCTTTGAGTCAATTTATGGTCGAGCCTACCATAGTGCATTAGGTTGCTGCCAAGCACGTATTGAGATATCTTAGTGGGGCAGTAGAGTAAGGATTGTGGTATATACAAGTTGATGGGGTGAAGCTTGAGGGCTTCATTGGTGCAGATTGGGCAAAGAGTTCCACAGACAGGAAGAGCACATTGGGCTACAAATTCAGTGTTGGATCAACAATTATTTCTTGGTTCAACCTAAAGTAGAGATTTGTTGCATTGAGCTCAGTTGAGGCTGAGTACATGGCTACCAGTTTGGCAGGGTCCAAAGCTATCTGGTTAAGGAAGTCGCTCGTGGCCTTGTTTGGACAGTAGCTAGAGCCCACTGTGATACACTATGACAATCAGAGTTGCATCAAACTCTCTATGAATCCAGTGTTTCACAATTGCTCAAAGCCCATTGACATACATTATCACCGCATCAAGGACATTGTTCAGAGAGGTGTAGTTACTCTCCAGTATGTAGTATGTACCCACAGAGGAGCAGACAACAGACATTCTGACCAAGGCTTTGCCACAAAGAAAATTTCTTTACCTCAAAAGTGAATTTGGGTGTAGTGCAAAATGCCTTCCTCTCAAAGAGGGAGTGTTGATTGGAGTAGAGAAGTAAGGGTTCTGCTTTCCTAGGTGCCAAGGCTAGCAAAGGTACCCACAAGACAGCCACTTAGCAGAATTTAATTTATTTAACTATTTCTTAAAGTTGGACTTAGGAAAATTTTAAAATCCTAAAGTCAACTTATGATTTAATCTCAGCCCTTCGCCAAGATCTAATTGCAGTCCTTGAGAGTGTTTGTGGGGTTTCAGTCAAAATTATAAGAGGAGATACACTGAAGAAGTGGCCAGTTCCTTGGGCACAAGCAGTGTGTATCAAATCAGCGAAGGGAGACACTAGAGTTTCAACAAATCGCAAAGTTTCAGCGACCAAGAAAGAGAGATTAAGCGAGGACAGAATTGCTCTAACTCAGACAGCCTTAGCGCAGCCATTCAGCTCGCACGTGTGCGCAGAGAGATAGGGTTGCACAAAGATAAGCCAAACGAGTGCGCAGAAGGAGTTCGATTTTTCTTTGGGAGAGCTTATCAGAATTTTTTCGTGGTGAAAGGGAAGTTTTCCCTTGCTGTAAATTTTATGAAGAATTACCTTTGCCAAAGAATAATAAAAGACATGCACAGTTTGCAGTTTTTCCCCAGAGTGGAGGTTTCCTGGGTATATCTTGTGTTCTATGTGTTGAATGGTGTTTGTCTTCTAATTTATTTATTTCCGTGGTGTATGCTAAGTTAGAAAACTCGGTGTATTTGTAATTTAGTTTTCAGAACAGCAATTGTTTGTATTTCTGGTAGCACACTTGGAAAATTGCAATCAGCTACTGGGTTTTAAGGTAATCTGTTATGATCTCCTGCTATGTTTCGGAACACTCAACTAAAACTTTACCCATAATGATTTTTAACCAGCAGTAAATGCCAATGGTCTGTATATATCTAGTTTGTCGGGTTCTAGTGTTTCCTATGTCCAAGACCTAGGCTCCAACCTCCTCCTCCACATCAACATATGTGATGAATATTTGTTCTATCATGGCCTCCCTTTTGGCCTCATATATCTCTCTTTTGATTTCAAGTGGGATGGAATGCACATAGACAGCAACTAAGCATTCTGCAGTGAGTTGAACCCGAGGGCTGGACGGGGGGTGTTGACCTCTTCTCACCCCTATGACCCCATGTGCAAGTTGAGCAAACCATGGTAGCAAAGGGGAGAACAAGAATCTTCAAACTCAACACTTGGTATGAAGTTGAACCAAGAGCAGTAGAATTTTCCGGGTGAGTAAACAAAGAGAGGAAGAATTTGAGCGAGCAGGGGTGAACAGATGAGTAATAGGAATTGATAGTTTATGCAGAGCCAAGAAACTTAAACCTCAGGCAAGAGAACTCCCCCCAAAGCTAAACTCGGTCCCAGTTCTAGCTAAGCCAATCACAATAAAGACAGCACATAACAATTGCCCACAAAAAAATTTAAGCCAAGAGCTAAACAGGTAAGTATATTCTATGAAGGAAAAAGAATTGACTATAACAGACACCCCCCATAAAACAGAGACTAGACAACAGCTACGAAAGGAAACAGCTATGACAAATAAATCCACTTGTTCAAGGAAATTACAACAAGAACCAACTTGAGACTCGAAACTCACTAGAGAGTTCTCACTCACCTAAAATTTTGAAATCAAAACAATGTTACCAAGAACCACAATTGAATTATCCACCGACCCTATAAGCTGAGGTTCCCATCTCCATAAATGAGGTACCAACCTTGATTCTAGCCAAAACCCGAACCTCCCATACCAGAAAATTGCACCAACCCTAAAACTTAATAAGTCACTAGCTAAGGAGAACCACCATATCGTAAAAATGGAACGGAACCAAGAATTAGAATATTTTTTTATGCCAACAGGCCTCCCAAAATAGATACATAGCAAGTTGATCAAGCAAAACCCATGAGGCCTCTTGACCATGATTTTCTAGAGAGTTCCATATCCTTTTGTATGCATCCCTTCTTCTTCCATGAGATTAGTCTAGACATACATTATCACCTCACAATTGATGGAGATGCACTGACTTAACCCACCACCCCATGCTTGCATTCTTCCTCAGCCTTCCCTTGCACGCATGGATACTATTTAATGGTCGCCACCAGGTGGGAGGTGGCACAAATCTCCACCACCCCCATCCTTCCCATCTCTTAAGTTTTCTTCGTACTTGCTGCATGATCACCCACAATGGGGAAATATATTTCTTACCATTAATAATAACCTAATAATGCATTATTTATGTCTTAATGATATTAACCACCAAGGAGGTTGTCATTTAGGTTTAGGTTGGGTGGTTGAGAGGAGAAGTCATCCTCTCCAACTAGGTTCAAATCCCACTTGTGACATCTTTGCTTATGGGTTGATTGGGGCTAGCAAGATGCAAACAATCTTAGACTCATTTGAGGTGGTTGAGGGCAGGACAAAATGCTTCTAATATTTTATCGCGATGGGTTACGTCAAGCAATTATGAGCCAAACATGACATCTCTCCCCCAAGTTGGGGAGCTCAAAGGTTTGAGTCTCTTGAAGCTCAACATTGATGAATTCCCTAATTACCACGTGTCAACAATATTAAGTCTTCAAGGATTTGCCGTGCTTGGTTACAAGGAGGAATAGACTACCAAGGTCATTGTGATTCAACAGGCAACGTGTTAAAATTGGCAACTAGGGCCAAGCTCGATGTGGGTCATCTTATTTATGGCAGCTGATATTTTTCTTGGACTCCTCTCATCGAGAGGTGTAGGATTGAACTAAAGATCATCCGATTCCGATAAGTATTCATGGAGATATGAATTTATTTGTGTTATGGGACAATTCGTCAAGGTCGACCAGCAACTAAACTTCCCCCACTTGTGCTCCACGTTTTAGTATAAATTCAAGTGCCTTGTAAGTCATTTGGACACACAACTCTCATGAGATTTCTTCTTCTCCACTTGTTTTGGGTTTTGGTGGAAAGAAGAATCTCTAAGGTATAAACGCAGTCCTAGAAGAGCCCTAATTCATGATAGCTCTACACATGACCTAGATCTAGGACGCAATCATGTTGTGAAGAAGAGATGCCCTAATCCTCTATGCTGTCAAGGAAAACAGCCCTCATCTAATACGTTGTCCCAAGGGTGACCCTAACCACAATTATGGAGATGCCCTAAATACGCAGCCATGGAAATGAAAGCAGAAACCCTAGCCGCACGACTAAGGGAGAGGTGATGCCCTAAACTTAGTTGTTATGCTGCCTAATGGAGATGGCACCTAAACGTTGTTTTAGAAGAGTGTTCTACACATGGAATACCCTTGTTGTCATGAAAGGAAAAGCCCTCATCCTATACGCAGTCATGAAAGTAATGCCCTCGATGCCATGGAAGGAAAAGCCCTCATCCTACATCCTACACTCAGTCATAAAAGGAATACCGTTGCTGTCATGGAAGGAATGCTCTCACACTTAAACGCTAAGATAAAGAAGCCACACCTTCAGCTATCCTTAAAGTTGTTCTTAATAAGGACGCTCTATCTGTTGTTTTGATTGAATCACAGTCATGAATGATGGATCCAAGTCTTATGATGAATGTTGTAACATTATAGACAGCATAGTAGGATGTATAGTGCAGCATAGTGCACACAGGAGCAGCAATGGGTACAGGATGTATAGTGCAGCATAGTGCACACAGGAGCAGCAATGGGTACAGGATGTATAGTGCAGCGTAGTGCACACAGGAGCAGCAATGGGTACAGGATGTACAGTGCAGCATAGTGCACACAATAATAGTGATGGTGCATCATGGTGTAGCTCAAGGATGTTGGACATAGTGATGGTGTAGCATGGTGTAGCTCAGTGATGTTGGACATAGTATGGTGTAGCAATGGGACAACATGGTAATGATGGGCATGTAGCAGCAACAGGATGATGAGGTATTGCAACATGCATTTGGGTGCAGCATAGTGCAATGAAGAGCTCAGCATAGCGCAGCATGAGGAGATGCAGTACAGTGATGGGTACAGTCATGATGGGTGCAACATGATGATGAGGTGCAACACAATGATAGATGTAGCATGGTGATGGAGTCATCTTGGAGAATTAGTTGAAGCAGTATGTCTTCAACTAAGTTCAACTACCTCATGTATCATCTTCATAGAGATGATCTATGCTCTTATATAGATAAGTCAAAGTGCTGACTTCTGTTGTATATGTACTATCTCTCTCTCTCTGCTGAACTATTGAAGAACATATAAGAAGACTTGATCAAGGGTTTCCCCATATTGGGGTTTGTCCCCAGCTAGCACCACATCTTGTGTCCTCTTATCTTGGCTTGTCTTTTACGATTTATGTTTATGTTCTATCTGCAATTTACTATTATGCTGATGTGATTGCTAATCTGGAAAAGCTATTGAGCTAACTGTGAAAATTGAAATAAATTGCCCTAAGCATAGAACACACCTAAAATTAACATGGTATCAGAGCTGAGGTGAAGACAAAGCCCAAGCAAGAGTGAAAGAGCAATCACCCTAGACAGTTGGAAAGGACAAAAAGATCAATGGATTCCTCATCCCTCTTCAAATTCACCAAGGGTGAAGTCAAAGCAAAGAATGTTAAAGTGGCGCAGCGGAAGCACTTGATGGCCTACCTAAAGATCACTTCAATGGGAAGTCTGGATCTAAGGGTAGAAGGAAAGGCAGATGCCTTACTTACAATAAGTTCGACCATTATGTGAAGGAGTGTCCGAATGGTAGGGACACATCACTTGATGATGATAACAATCATTCCAGGGACATCTTCAATGATCGGAGGAATGAAAGGTCATCAAGGAAATGATCGACTCTTCAAAGAAAGAAAGGAACTCCATGTATGAAGAATCAAATGTTGTTTCTAACAAGATAAAGCAGCATTATCTTATATTGGCCCTCTCCTCCAGACTCTTTGGGAATCTCGCTCATTGATTGTAGTGTTTCGAGGCACTTCATAGATAGATGGGTGCTCTCTCTAATTTGGTAGAGATGAAAACAATCATGGGATTATACTTGGTGTCAATGCCACCTATCCTGGAAAGGGTCTAGGGAATGTTACCCATCAATTGAATGAGGGTAACTCGATTCATTTACAAGAATCTCTTTATGTACCTGATCGCAACAAGAACCTGGTGTCTTCCGGATGCGGGTGATTGACAGGCTAAAGGGTACGATGGAGGCGCGTTAAGTGGGCAGGTGGCAGCCCAATTGCGCCATTTGTTATGGATTTGGGACAGCGAACTGGTCTCGCACACCTCTATTAATGGCAGCATTAACGTTGTCCCTCAGGCTCCTAGTTAACTGCGCGATGGCTCTCAGGCTATTCATCACTCCCGCGGTTCCGTTGCAGGCCTTCAGCTCCATAAAGGTCGCTGCTCCGGGCGACTCTCTGAGCCTCTCTGTTAGTTTGTCTCGGCTGGGTTTCAAGAGCCTTCACCATCCTCGTCTTCCGCTCGGCTCCGGATCCAGGGGCTCACAGCTTCGTCTGGGCTCAGTCTCCGCTTCTCTCTGAGCATTCGGTTTTCAATCATCTCCCTCTGTGCATTCGTCCCTCTGTCACTTCTCGGTGTATCACTATGCCGCGAGAAAGGCTCAAAATGGGGAGTAGGCGAGGCGGTTCTCGCGGTCGTGCCACCCATCAGCACTCCTCCACCACCTCAGACCCATCTTCGAATGCGCTGGAGTTCGATCGCTTCAATTATCTAGCCACCAGAAGTGGCAAGGGCACAGGAAGGGGGCAAGCAAGGATCGGAGTCTGTGAGCATAATGCTCATCCCACTGCCCGCTTCCGCATTCCTTGTTCCCTGGCAAACTCCTCCATAGTTTCTGTGACGATTGAAAAGTGTGAGAATGCCAAGGGTTCGGGAGCGGCTCAACTTGGGGTTCCTGTGGATCAAAGGATGGCAA
Organism: Pinus taeda; assembly: GCA_000404065.3. Classification (NCBI taxonomy): domain Eukaryota; kingdom Viridiplantae; phylum Streptophyta; class Pinopsida; order Pinales; family Pinaceae; genus Pinus; species Pinus taeda. The sequence continues at coordinate 66,245 of APFE030709721.1, forward strand.
ATCCAAATGTCACCCAGCGCCAAGTCACCGGAGGCCTGTCTGTTGTGAATTTTGAAGCCAATGCAGGCCCGAGCGAGCCAGCAAGATGAAAACCTTCAGGGTTAGCGGTCCATCCGTCAGACTCAAATGACTCAGATCAATTTGGGTGTCGGATCGTTGAGGAACAACCGTCTACCTCAGATGAAGAATGAACCAGCCCATGCCTCCGTTTTTTGTTCTACAGCTGAAGAAGGAGTTCGCCTCTCTTTCGATTTACTGTGTTCGTGCTTGTTTCAGGTCTCTGTCTACTCCACATGTCGGAGTCTGTTATTGTTTTGTTTATGTTAGAATTTGTTCATGAGATAGCAGTGTTTAACTCGGTAATGGATCGTTGTATGGTCAGTTTTTGAGTTTTTATGGAATGGTCAATGTTCCTAGAAGTTAAAAACTCTGATTTAAGTCTTTCGCTAGCTCCATAGTCAGGATGCCAAGAGTCATTTTGCAAAATGCCAACTTCATGGCAAGAATCTTCGAGGCCGCTGCCTCGCTATAACACTTTTGTATGATAATAGGAGTAGACCAATTGAGAAAAAAAAACAAGAACCTGGTGTCCATTTCGACAATGGAAGCCAAAGGCTTCAAGGTGGCATTCATCGATGGAAAAGGTACGTGTTTGAAAATGAAATTTTCAAAGATGCTTTTACTCATAGGTTCAAGGTTGGCAATTTCCATCAAGTTTCAGGAAGTCCATTGGGGACCATGTCAGTTGACACATCTCATTTATAGCTCTGGAGGTCTGCTTATTATGGGGCCCCACCCGATGTGAGTCAGATGATGACAGGGATGCCTGAATTCAAGAAAAGCATGAAGGTACATGTCTGAGATGTACCAAAGGAAAATCTTACAAGGGGACCATTCCCCTCATGTAGCAGGTCCACAGGTTTGGAACAACCCAAGGGGTTTGAGATTCATGATTGGGAACCTCATGTATGCAGGTGGAAGAAAGCCCTCTATTGCTTAAAGCAAAACACCCCCAGGCTTAAAGGTTGTGGACGATACACCTCTCAGACTAGCACCTTATGAGGCGACCTCTTTCTGATAGGTGCAGACCCTCTCATTTGCAAAAGTAAGAGGGAGTTGGATTCCAAATTTGGAATGGTGAACTGCAAGCCCGTGACTACCTGCATGATTATTTGAATGTTGACTGGGCAGGCAGTGTGGAGGATCGCAAGAGCACTTCTGAGTGTTGATTCTCTTTGGGTTCTACTTCGATATCCTGGATGAGCAAGAAGCAGAAGTCGGTTGCTTTAAGCACCGCTGAGACCAAATACATAGCTACAAGTATGACCTCGTGTGAAGCTGCCTAGTTAAGGAAGCTCTTCAATGAGTTGTTTGACACATGATGGATACCACCATGATCTTCTGTGACAACCAGAGGGGGATTCGATTGTTAAGGAATTCCGTGTGTTATGATCGGTCCAAGCATATAGACATCAGGTACCACTTTATCTGGGATATGGTACATCGATGAGCAAGAAGGCTCCATCGCATTGGGACTGATGTGCAGGTCACCAACATTTTGTCGAAGCCCCGAGAAAAGGTCAAATTTGTGACTTTCCGAGAACGACTAGGAGTCGTGGAGAGACTCTCTCCTAAGGGTCCTATATGATATGGACATTGGGCTCTGGGAGCTCCGGGGGGCCTGGGGGTACATAATGGAGCAATGAGCAACCATAGGGTGAGTGGTTCATCCTTCCCCTAGTGGTTTTCTATGTAGGCAGGATGAGTGGTTCATCCTTCTCCTGCCAAGGCACAATCATAGGTTAAGTGGTTCAGCGTTCCCCTAATGATTTGTTGTGTACAAGGTGAGTGGTTCAGCCTTCCCCTGGGATACCCCTTGCAACATGTAGGCAAGACGAGTGGTTTATCCTTCTCCTGCTAAGACATCCTACCCATGTTGTCTGGGACTCATGGGAAGTATCTCTCATCTGGCCAATGAGCAGGGAAATGAGGATAGGGACCATAGTAGTACTGACGGACGCATCGTGTTACTACTGTACTCCCTATGCTAGGATGATATTGATCTGGTATCAATGAAACTGACTTCGGGTGAATATGAGTGGTTTGAGACACTCTTTTTTGATATTGATCTGGGATCGATGAAACTGACTTCGAGTCAGTATGAATGGTTTGAGACACCCTCTTTTGATATTGATCTGGGATCAATGAAACTGACTTCGGGTCAATATGAGTGGTTTGAGACACTCTCTTTTGATATTGATATGGGATCAATGAAACCGACTTCGGGTTAGTAAGAGTGATATAACTCAATCTCTTTTGGAACTGATCTGGGATCAGTAAGAGTGGCATGACACACTCTCTTCATATGGGACTAACTTCGGGTCAATAGAGAATGGTATGAGACATTCTCGATCAATTCTTCTTCTTCATGGTTCAGCAGAGCAGAGCAAAGCAGTGCAGGGCATTGATGGCAGAAATAGTACAATCTGGCAGATGGATTAGCAGATGGAGTTCTCCCCAATTGAGAGGGAGTGTTAAAATTGGCAACTAGAGCCAAACTCCATGTGGGTCATCTTATTTATGGCAGCTGATATTTTTCTTGGAATCCTCTCATCGAGAGGTGTAGGATTGATCTAAAGATCATCCAATTTCAATAAGTATTCATGGAGATATGAATTTATTTGTGTTATGGGACAATTCGTCAAGGTCGGCTAACAACTAAACTGCCCCCACTTGTGCTTCATGTTTTAGTATAAATTCAAGTGCCTTGCAAGTCATTTGGACACACAACTTTCTTGAGATTTCTCCTTCTCCACTTGTTTTGGGTTTTAGTGGAAAGAAGAATCTCTAAGGGATAAACGCAGTCCTAGAGGATGCTCTAAACGCAGTCCTAAAAGAGCCCTAGCTCATGACAACTCTACGCATGACCTAGATCTAGGACGTGGTCATGTTGTGAAGAAGAGATGCCCTAATCCTCTACGCTGTCAAGGAAAACAACCCTCATCTAATACGTTGTCCCAAGGGTGACCCTAACCGCAGTTATGGAGATGCCCTAAATACGCAGCCATGGAAATGAAAGCAGAAACCCTAGCCGCAGGACTAAGGGAGAGGAGATGCCCTAAACTTAGTTGCTACACTGCCTAATGGAGATGGCACCTAAACGTCATCTTAGAAGAGTGTTCTACACATGGAATGCCTTTGCTGTCATGAAAGGAAAAGCCCTCATCCTATACGCAATCATGAAAGTAATGCCCTCGCTGTCATGGAAGGAAAAGCCCTTATCCTACATCCTACACTCAGTCATAAAAGGAATACCCTTGCTGTCATAGAAGGAATGCTCTCACACTTAAACGTTGAGATAAAGAAGCCACACCTTCAGCTATCCTTAACGTTGTTCTAAATAAGGATGCTCTATCTGTTGTTTTGATTGAATCACAATCATGAATGATAGATCCAAGTCTTATGATGAATGTTGTAACATTATAGACAGCATAGTAGGATGTATAGTGCAGCATAGTGCACATAGGAGCAGCAATGGGTACAAGATGTACAGTGCCGCATAGTGCACACGGTAGTAGTGATGGTGCAAGAATGTATTGTAGCAGTAGGATGATGAGGTATTGCAGCATGCATTTGGGTGCAGCATAGTAAAATGAAGAGCTCAGCATAGTGCAGCGTGAGGAGATGCAGTACAGTGATGGGTACAGTCATGATGGGTGCAGCATGATGATGAGGTGTAGCACAATGATAGGTGCAGCATGGTGATGGAGTCACCTTGGAGAATCAGTTGACGCAGCATGTCTTCAACTGAGTTCAACTACCTCATGTATCATCTTCTTAGAGATGATCTATGCTCTTATTTAGATAAGTCAAAGAGTTGACTTCTGTTGTATATGTACTATCTCTCTCTCTCTGCTGAACTATCGAAGAACATATAAGAAGAATTGATCAAGGGTTCCCCACATTGGGGTTTGTCCCTGGCTAGAGCCACATCTTGTGTCCTCTTGTCTTGCCTTGTCTTCTGCGATTTATGTTTATGTTCTATTTGCAATTTACTATTATGCTGATGTGATTGTTAATCTGGAAAATATATTGAGCTAACTGTGGAAATTGAAATAAATTGCTCTAAGCATAGAACATACCTAAAATTAACACAACGGCAGTGGCATTTCAACATGCCCACTAGGGTTCTAATCCCCTCAAGGCATGTGCCTAGCAACACCCTTAATGGGATGGCTTGCTTGCAAAAGTAGGTAATTTGAAGTTCACCTATTGAGGACCAATTGGCCCACTCAAGTGGTATCGTTATTAATTATTCTATGTAACTAAAACATCCCATTCAAGAAATAAAAATGATATTAATAACAATATTGATGATGCAATGACAAATTATAAAATAGTCATATGTGGATACTAAAATCAAAGCAAACAAACCTATGCGGCACTCCGCCTTTTTATCGTGGCTATTGCTTCTTCCCACCTATATGATTTCATCCTCACATGTACAACTTCTTCAATTGGAAAACAGATATATGAGTTTGAAATGGTGACAAAATAAACAATGGCATTTGGTAACATTGCCCTGAACACAACCTCCATCCGCAAAGCTGGTAAAGAAACCATTATGCTTTAGTAGTCTGATTAGAATTCGGACAATAAATATTTCAGTTCCTATGCCATTTTGGCAGGTCATAAACATTGGCCTCCAGGTTACATTTCAATTATGTCAGTTGTTTGACAAAAAGAAATTGCCAAAAGCCACTAGAAAAATTAGTTACAAATTAATATAATAAAAAAAAAGAGTTAGCCACTTAAGCATTACACTAAAAAAACTGAAAAACAAACATAAGACCATAGATCCATCTTATACATGCATCTTTTAAACAGCAAGAGATCTGCATTTCAGTTTCTTCTGATCCTTCTTCGTGCTTATGAGAAGCACGTACTAAACTCCTGGTCAATATTAAAAGTACCCAAATGCTTTAAAAACAAAGAATGCAAAGACAACGCTTCAGTCACCCTCAATCAATCAGCAAATTGACAGCATAAAATTTCTACACAGAATATCTAAAAGATTTATCAATCCTGTATCGGATTGAGTATGTGACAGCATAGGGGCACCAATAAAGCTCTCCCAACTGCAACAGGATAGATTACCTGAGAACTATTCAAGATATACTGAGAGGCACCTACCTCGCAAGGACGTTAAACAACTGCTCAGAAATCACAGCTGCTGTATCTACAGGTCTGCCAGGCCGAACATCCGGAGAACAAATGGGTGGCATTTGAAAGTCGACAGCTGAATGCAAAAGAACTCCAGCAGAATAAGAATTGGGTGTCTAATGCCAGGGACCAAATTCAAATAGGGATTGAAATATTAGAGCTCCAAAGTTGAAAGTACACTCAAACTGACCAATGCGCCCTTCATCCGGAGCGTCTGTAGCAGGCGTCATCACTTCCAATTTCACTCCAGCCAACATGGTCTGCGATCAAAAAAGCACCCAAATGGTAAAAGAAACGTTTACATAATATGTCAAACCCAGATGATATCACGAGAGGGTCTACCGCAGCTATTTCTATAGAAATCCTTAACCTATATTAAACATGTTTGGGTGAAAGTAGATTGAAAAGGGGCATGTTTTGTTTATCGAAACGCACTGCACAAAGTACACTGGAATTTCTGAAAACAATAACTTGCCGAGGTAGAGAACATACAGATCATTTCCTTCCTTCCCTGTTTTGAAGTTTATGACCTTCAGATATCACTGTAACTTCCTCAATTATAAGACAAATGTTTTCAAAATGAGATGCAAAATGACCCGTCAATTTTTGAAAAGTATTATAGAGGCAGTAAGCTTACAGTGTGGCCAATCTTTGCCATGGCTGAGCCATCTGCAGTGGGCACTGTCCCTGAAGCATTATTCACAACACCGCTCATCACGATATAGACAACAAAAACACTCAAGAAAAACATACCCAAAATACATGCGTGGAACCACTAGTCCATCTGGGGTCAGGTAAAGGCAAAGACACCTAGAGCAAGTGAGGTGGCTCTTGCTCGTCCAAGAGGCCTGGCATCGGGACGGACATTGTCATTGAGGTGACGCTCATAGAACTGCAGGGGATAAAGCCTTCTGAACGCCTCCACCTCTATTTCTCCAGCCAAAGCTGGTTGGGATGTCATATTACACTCAACTCCACTCTACTCTGTTGCAGACCTTCACACAACAACAGCTCTGAAGACCGTCTTTCCTCCACAGTATTTTATTGCTGAGCTCCTGCCTTGAGACTTTGGGCATTTAAAATGGTTTCTAATTATGGATGGCTGGCTATTCAAAGGGCTTCATTTGTATTTTTCGCTGCGCTGCCTAGTCTTCGCATTGTCTGACAGTGTGTCTGCTTCTGGTTCCAAGCTCATGGTCCTGCCTTTATGAATATATATACATTTTGCTCTTGCACTAAAGAAAATCCTCAGGATTTTGCAAGCCAGGGTTTAAATAAATTAGTATTTGGATTCCAATCATAAAATGGCGTTCAGTATTCTAGCTTGGTTTTTATAACTAGGGTTGTGGTTTACATGATTGAACGAATGAGCTGAGTTGGTAGTTTGCTTGTTTTTAAAAATTTAGAGCATCTCCTCATTCGAGGCAATTGGGTGAATCCAGCCAAAAATCCCTTTTGATCAGGACTAATATAACTGTGCGGTATGCATGAGGATTTAGCCTTCTAAGAGCTGAGGATGCAGGTCTAGCCTTTTATCAGAAAGGTGAGCTGAGGTGAGTAAAGTAGTTAAGTTAAATGTATGGTCAAAATGAAAATTGATTTATAAGGATAATTAATATATATATAAATGTATAGTTTTTATGTGATGTATTTAGTAAGATGAATAAGATAAGTAGTTAAGTTAAATGTATGGTTAAAATGAAAATTGATTTATGAGGATAATTAATATATATATGAATGTATAGGTTTTATGTGATGTTTTTAGTAAGATAAATAAGATAAAGATTTAAATTTTTTTGGATATTTAGTAGATAAGATGGATTTAGGTTGGTTTATATAAATAAGATTATTAGTTTTTAGTTTTACCACAAATACATAAACGATAGCCAAGTTAAATGTTGTGAAATAGGGTGTTGGAAAAGGCCAAAAGAAGTGTGGGAGGAAAGAGTATGTATTTTTTGTTCTTTACCAAAAGTGGAAAAAGAAAAGCATTTCATTTTAGAATGTGAGGCCTTCAAAGACAAAAGGGAAAGTTATGAAGATATCTTGGTGGCTAGCTCTCTTAGGATACTCTCTTGGGATAATCTATTCAGCGAGGGGTGTCAAGAAGTTGGGAGTGCTTATTGTGGAATGCAACAACATAAAGAAGCAATTTGTCCCATAGGCTATCTTTAGCTTGGTGGACATTAAAATAATTTAATTCTTTCTTTCCAAATTTGAAGTTGCTTATAATTTACCACTAAATCATTCATTATTACATTATTGTGCACTTGAATGATTACCTAGCATCATAAACCTAATTTTCCACATGTGTATCCTTTATACATGAGTGTGAACATTACGATGTGTCCATGTAGCCTTAGTACAACTCTTCCTAGTGGTAATCATGTCACTTCACTTGAGGCTTGGATTGCTTATGACTCAAATAAATTATATACTTTACATTTAAAAATAATCACTCTCTCTGCCCTCTAGCTCTCTCTCTCCCTCACTCTCTCCTTCTCTCTCCACCTCCCTTTGGCTCTGCAGCACACCCCAACCCCCCCCCCCCCTTCCCTTCTCTCCCCCCCTTATCTCTCCTCCCCTTCACTCCCTCTTCCTCTCTCTCTTTCTTCCTCCTCTCTCTTCCCTTCACTCCTCTCCATCTTTCCTTGTCACTCCCTCTCTCTCCACCTCTATCTCTCAAACTATTTACAAATTAATAATATCTATGGTAAAATGAGAGTAAATATGCATGGTTAAAAATAAAAGTTTCTTGCAAGTATTAAGTTTTTTTGTGCTTATTAATTAAATTTAAATATGGTTAGTAAATCATTATTTAAATTTCTATAGGTTTTATGTTTTACATTTTGCATTACATTTTACATTATACATTTTTCATTTAGTTTTTACATTACATTTTACATTTATATGTGTTTTAATTTGATGTATTTTAAAATAATTTGTTGGTTTTATCTAACTTTTTTAAATAAGAAAGGAAGGATTTATATAATACTAGTATAACCACATTAAAAATATTAATGTAGTTGATATAGCAACACCAAGAATATTTTATCAATGTACACATTTACCTTATTAACCATGTATAAAAAGATTATGGGTCAACTTTAACTTGAGAACAAAAAGGATTACACATTTTATTGTAAAATTGAACATTTTGCTAAATAAAATTTACTTATATATTAATTTCCCCATCTAATAAGAATATGAACTTATTAGAATTGGAATAATCTCAAATCCCTAGGAAATTGGTGGCTAGGGAGCCACGTGGCATTAATATAATTTTTTAAATTTATTAAAAGTCAATGCAACCTAACAAACTTTGTAACACACCATAGCTGTTTATAAGCATTAAGATTGAGCATATGTTGAGCATATTCCCTTGAGAATCATTCTAAACGGTCAATTAAAAAAATAAAAAGTCAATAGATCTTCACCCACTTTAAGTTGAAATAAAAAGTCTTCGACAATTACAAAGATTTATTAGCTTCATCTAACTCTTTTTCAATTAAAAAAATAAAGTAGTTTTGTCAATTAAAAAAATAAAGTAATTTTAGATAAAATGAGATATATTACACTATATATATTAATATTTTGTGAGATATATATTGGTAACCATAAAACCTTAAAAAACACACATTAAATAAATTAGACTTATCAAAAAAAAAAAAAAAATTTAACAAAATTTATTGGAAAATGCATATTTTGAGTAAATTGTATATTACAATCTCGAATTTTGAAACAAATTTCTATATTTTTATAAGAAAGTTAAAAACCAAGTTATTCTACCTAAAAAGTGTGAAATGTAATTTTAAGTGAAGTATGTTGGGGTTTTCGACTTAATTGTAACTCTTATTCCTTGCCACATTAGATTAGTTGGTGTTTATTAGTATGGTACTCAACATAGGGCAAGATAATAACAATGCTCTTAAGAATATCCCTATTCACTATTAACATTTCTATTTTTGAATATGATGATGTGTGTGCCTTATATAAAAAACACACATTATTTGGATATTTCTTTTTGTCATGTGCCATTGAAGGCTACGATTTGGGCATAGGTGAAGGAGGCATGAGGGGCACATGGATAACACTATGATTACACATGCCACTTCACCAAATGTTTGTCTTTTCAAATGAATTGTATTTCTTTCTATTGTGATTCATTCTTAATGGGTTTATTATAACAATATGATCATCTTTTCCAATTCTATTTTTGTGATGAATTAATGCGCTTGGCTCTATTTCCCTATGCAAGTGGAATTTTATGACTTTTCCATTAAATTTTGGCACTTTCTTAAGTGCATCTTTATGTCAATATACAATTTTATATATCATGATTCAAATTGATTCTTTAGCTTTCTAACCCATAAGAGGGTGTGCCGTCAAGTTCAAGAATTTGAAAGAGTTTGTCCTTATACAAGTGGAGGAAAAAATGAATAAGCAAGGTGTTCAACATATCAATTTTCTTGATTCTCATATATATCATGAGTCAAATTGATTCTTTAGCCTTCTAACCCATAGGAGGGTGTGTCGTCAAGTCCAAGAATTTGAAAGAGTTTGTCCTTATACAAGTGGAGGAAAAAATGAATGAGCAAGATGTTCAACATATCAATTTTCTTGATTCTCGTTAGATGCCAAGACCTAAATCACAAGATCTATGCTTGTCTACATATGATCAAGTCAAACCCACCCAGAACTTCATCCAATCAAGCTCAAACTTAGTCAACTAGTCAACATTAATTACTCTAATGGACGTTAGGTTTAACTAAACTATAAAACCTCTCAAAGCAACATGTTTGTCAACAACACAAAAGGATAAACCCAACAAGTCAATGGCTTATCATGCATCAACATTAAACAAGCCCACAACCTTGGCCATGGGGAAGGAGGTGGTTGCCACTCTCAAAACACCTCATCTCAAGACATGGCAAGAGGGTATGCTTACCACCTCTCCTTTTGAGCTCCAAAGTAACTTTAGACCCTAATGAGTCTCAAGAGATGCCCAAAGTTTATGTAACCTTCCACCCCCTCAAGGATTCTCGAGCTAAGGAAGGTGTTACGAAATGTTTAACCTAACCCCCAAGGTCCATTATGAAGATGGGGTTACCAAAAAACTCGTTTTTTTCAAGTCTATGAAATTAATTTTTTTATATCATTGTTCTACTCAACTTGTCGAGAGTTTTCTATTGATATAAAATGTATCCTTATCTGAACCCCAAATCAAAAGTTACACTCAAATAAAGTTTCAGCTTATTAAAAAATGCCATGTCAAAATGTTGCCAACGTGGTGCCCATGTGGCCTCAACTTAATTCTCACAGGTCACCTTGTTGGGTTATGTCGGTCAAGCCCATGTCATATCGCTTGGGGTTATCACCGTCAATGAATTCAGAGTTAAACAAGGAGAAGGAGGCGGTGGCAGCAAGTAGTGGTAATATTCCACGATGAAACCATGGTTCAGGTCGACTGACCTCCATCGGTGCGCTCACATGTGTTATGTTGTGCAACAATCATAGTTGTAGGCAATAAGCGATGGATGGTGGGTAGCGTTTTGGTGCTCTAGATTTTGCCCGAGCCCCACCCTTAGCATTTTCATTCATGGTTAAATGCTTTTAGGCTAAGTGTATTGGCCTCTAATTATCCCTTAGGCTTACCCACTGTGGTCGATGGCCGATGGCCAGCCCATGTGGCATGGCTCCTTTGGGTCAGGGTTCCACTAGCGCTCACTTAATGTTGGTCATGCTCGCATTCAATTAATTCTATCTCTCCCACACGTCGGTGCTAATGACATATACTTATAGCATAGTAGACAAGATCCAAGGTAATGTCTATTAACATGAAGGTGACTTCCTCGCCTGTGTCTGGCAACTTGAAGTCTTAAGCCAATTCACCTCTCGCTTGCAGCCCAATCCATCAAACTTAATGATGGTGTTTAGCACAAGGGCAGCTAGAACTGTCCACTGCTTGAATTTATGGCCCAAAACTTGGGGCCCAACTTTTGATTCAAATAGAGTAACCAATGGATGAGTAGTTCGAACTATGTATTCAATTACATGTTGTATGAGTGCATTTGAGGATACATAAACACTAACTACACATTCATCATGAACATAATAATAGACAATGCAGTTCTAATAGACATCGAAACCATAATTTTATAGGATATCATTCCAATCATGAGCATAAAAGTGGGACTCACAGCTTAGGCAATCATTAATATTTAAAACACAAGATATTGCATCATTCACACTTGACAGTGATCATTACAATCCATAAAACAATATACACAGGAAAGTTACACTTATTTATGTTTTTAAATATGGTTGGAAACTTAAGGAAGACGTCAACTCTCCACCCAACCATAAGCCAACTACATTGTAATCTCTCTTGTAGCTAAACAACCCCGAATCAAGCTCAGAGTCCGAGGGGATATTTTCTCAAGGGAATGCACACCAAGGCTCAATCAAATACTTAGGAGAAGGGGTTCACTGTCTAGGCAGTGTTGAATTTTGTAGCTATGGTCGGTCTTCCTATTAATATACTTTTATCATTGATGTACTTTTTTATGTAAAGCATGTTCTTCATGCTGGAAAGAAAGTTATATTACTCATGTATTTATCAAAAGAAAATTTTGAATTTTGTTTTTGGCTCGTCAAGATGTCCAAGTCGACCCTCATGACTTCAAGTCATCCCACCCCTCCACGACACCCATTCAACCTGTTGATCACTATATATATGAGGCATTCAACCTCTTCACAAGCACCATTCAACCTGATTATAAAGTCAATATCTTTTAACCATAAAAAGGAGCTCAAGGAGCAGAACAAAGAAGATCAGGAAGTAAATCAAAGACATTAAAAGTACAAATCGAATCTCTCTGAAGAAGTTGACATTTCTGTAGTTATTATCTGAGGAACAGGCTGAGACTTTTGTGGTTTATCTATGTGGAAAGGGTCGAGCCTTTTGTGCTAGACACTTTATGAAAAGGGTTGAGGTTCTGTGGTAGACACTTTGTGAAAAGGGGCGAGGTTTTGTGGTAGACACTCTATGAAAAGCATCGAGGTTTTGTGGTATGCACTCTGTGGAAAGGGGCCGAAATTTTATGTGACATCTCTCTGGTCAAATCCAAATTCTTGTGGAAAGCTAAACTTTTCATACCTCTATTGTAGACAGATTGAGGAGGGCTTGAATTGGGCTCTTGGTTGATGTCTTTGCTGGTAAGTATGTCTATTGCAATGATCCTATTTTTCTTATTCTTGTATGGTTGAATTTCTGAAGTATAATTTCTTGATGAATAAATTGTAAATGATAAAATAAGTTATCACAAGTAATTATCATACTCATAAACAAGTGCTAGTATACATTGCACTTGATTTTTCACCATGGTATAAGAGCTTGGGTAGAAGAGAAACTAGTTTGTTCTTTAGGTTTCTTTTTTCCCCAATCAATCTATGGTTGGAAATACTCTTAGAATATTTGTGCCCCATAAGATCTTAGGCCAAAATCAAGGGATCTTTGTGATGGTTAACTAGAAGGGCTGAAATTTGTAGCTTGCATTTGCCTCTAAAAAGATTGATCAAAGAAGCTTGTAAAAAGACCAAAAAGGAGGATTGAAATCTTAATGAATTAAAACAAATTAAGTATTAGCCTCAGAGTTCATGACTAAGAAAATATTAGGACTATTTTAGAGGAAGGCCTCAAAATCTTGCTTTACTATAGGCAGGTCAAAATTTATCTCAAGTCCAATATTTAAAACGATCATAATCTATTCCTAAGCCTATGATTAGGCCAAAATCACTTATAAGAAAAATCAAAGTCCTAATTCTTGTCTCAATGGGCCAAAAAGGCCTCAGAGCATATTACATAAGGTTGAATCTCAAAACCTCAAACCCAATTTATTTCAGAGGGTTACAGAGGTTCGAAAGCCTTGGTAAGATTGGCAAATTAGTCTTAATCAATTGATTCAGAAGGACGAGGTTGTGGTGTTCTTGTTGGAAGAGCTCAAGATTAATGGTGGGATAATTCTAAGCCTCAATATCTAAGGAGAAAAGGTCAAAAGTTATAGCTTCCTTATCCATCAAGAAGTCTCAGATGCAAGGTTGCCTCTGTGCAAGCATTTGGAAGAAGAATGAGAGATTGTTGTCATAATTCTAAAGAAGTCGAGGTTGCTAGATTGAGTCATTTCAAAATTGAAAGAACGAGTTTCTTAAAAGGATTCAAGCTTGTGTCACTTTGAATTACCAAGATCATTATTTGAGAGATCATGTTAGTGTATCAGGTCAAGAGAGGTGTTGCAATTAAATTCAAAGTTCAGCAACAACAAAAGCAAGGTTTCCTTAGTCCAAGGTTTGATGTCTACTTCATGCAAGGTATGTATCAAATTTTTCCTTTGGATCACATATTAAAGTGTTATGAAAATGAAGAACCTTATGCCTAAAGTGCTCAAAGATAAAAGTATTTCAAAGTTTTAAAATTCCTACAAGACTATAGATCCTTCCATAATAAAGGACCATGTCAATATTGGTTGTTTATTGTCTTACAAAAGACAGATATCAATGGTATTCATTACCTTGATAAGCTTTGAAAGGTCGGCTAAAGGAAACGATCATTGAAATGTTTGATTGAAAAGCCTTGTATCTGAGTTGTGATTCGTGATTCTTGAAGAGTCCATCAAGAGTATGCTTTAAAGAGGTTGAGAACCTCTATCTAAGACTTAAGTTTTGAAGACCACAATACTTTTGTCGAAAATCTGAAATACCTACGAAAGGTTGCAGATCAAGAATCCTAAGAAGTACCCTTAATATATCTCTATTCAAATGTCTCATGTAATACAAAGATGCTTGGATGTTCTTGCTAATCAAAGGAATAAAGAGAAAAAGTTACAAATGGTATATGTAACCATAATAAATTCATAGAAATTATTTGTTGATATATGAAAGATAAGGCAAAGTACGAATGAACAATATTCCTGAATACATCGAAAAAGGGCTTGTATGTCAAATATGTAGACGTTACCATTGTCTGATAGTCAAAGGTTTGTTTCATTGTTAGAGTACATTTGGATTCAATGATATGATATAAAAAGTGTCATTAAAAGAGATCATTATTAAAAGACTCATAACATGATGAGCAAAATTGTTTGGGAAACCTAAGTGTATATGCCTAATCTAAGAAGCTTGAAGACTCTATTTGGACATTTGGGTGTTGACTTGCAAAAAATAGGGTTTATAAACCCTAGACTAATTTTTGAAGGATTACGAAGACCTAGAGTTTGAAGTTAAAAACCCTAGTTAGGCATTTGAAAACTCTAGCTACATAAAAGGGCTTGAATAAGAAAAAAATTAGGGTTTGTGGACAAAACCCTAGAATTAAATAAATGTTGTCTTCACTTAAACAAAAAATAAAAAATAAATAAAATAAATAAATAAAATCCTAACCCTAGCAAGGAGGGAATGACACCATGTTGATGATGTGGACGAGGATGATAAAGTTGCAAAATGGATGCAAGGAAGCCAAAATCAAGGAGGAGCTAACATTCCCCAATAATCCTCAAAAGATGAATATTTTATATCTCTCTTCTTTGGTTATTCCTATTGTTATTTCTAGATATTCTTTTATCTTTGTATCCTTGCTTGGTTGTGATTGTTCTTCCATGGTATCCTAATGAGGATTGTAGGTACGTGTTGAAGGTTTCTGATGCAGGAGATAGATGAAATGGAAGAACAGAGTAAAGCATGTGACGAGAAGACTTTCCCAAAATCATGGTTTATGTTGAGAGATATTGTACTAGATGCAATCCAAGATCAGAGGGAGCAGATAGATCAACAAATATTGAAGTATGCTCTTCATCTATGCCAAAAATAAGTCAATGATGACTTCCAAGACAAAGTGTGAATAGATGGAAAGAAGTACAAAGGATAGGATTATCTCAATAAGAGGGGGAAGATTATGAAGTCAGGCACATTCCTTTTAAAGTTTTATTTCTATGATTTATGTTTCATGTAAAGAAGGTCCCCCTCAATGAAAGAAGAAGTGTACATAAGAGCTACCTAAAACTTGTGAGGTACATGACGAAGTCTTACACTTGCAAGCAAAAAGAAGGCATCGTATAAGTTCCTCATATTTCATACACTTGAATTGATGGATCAAGGCTGATCTTATATGATTTGTTTACTAACGAAAGTAGAAGAGCTCATGTGTCAAAGAGAGTTGCATTGACCAAAAGAATTACTTTAAAGGAAGCAATCAAGACTTCCTCAGGAACCATGTTTTTAACTTCAAAGGGAGTTCACCTCTGAGTTCGAGATGAGGGATTGTCATTGATAGCTTATATACTGTAAGAAAATAGTGGCAGAGGGAGCAACCCGAGTTGTCACAACATGATATGTCTCAGTCTAAGAGGGAGCCCCCAGTCAGGGTGACTGGAAAGCATCTATGATCCAGAGAAGGGAGCAAATTAGTTTATGGTCGAGCTGAGATATGTTGCTTAACATGTGTTGGAATACCAACATGATACAATTGGTTATGGCAAAGTCAATTATGATTTAAGATTTGTCTCAAACAATGAAGTACAACTACGTATTCATACTGGGTTCGGAGTGTTGAAGATAGAAAGAGTTTATGAGGATGTCGCTTCAGTTTAGGCTCTGTTATGATTTCATTGGATGAGTTGGGAGTAAACATCTACTGCACTTAATGATCGATTATATTTCAGTTGTTTTGGTAAGTTGATGATCCAAACTTAAACAAGAACGCAACAAATTATAAATATAAGCATAAATACAGAGATGCAGTAGAAATAACACTTCATTTCATTAATATCAAAATACTGAAATATGCTTACAAATAGAATGGAAATAAACTAGCTTGGGCGTTAGTAGCTTATCTCTGAGAAGAGATGTGGTGGCTACATGCCTCTAAACTATGTTATAATGAGGCTCAAGGACCTATTTATTATTGAACAACAAGAGAAAACCATAAACAACCAAAACCCAACCCCAGGAGATGTAATGGCAAGAGTTTGTGGGCCCCGTTGGGGTTAGTTGGGCAACCAACTTCCTGGGGTCGTAACTTGGTCATATTATCTTTGTTTGGTGCGTACGATACCTTGTTGGAAAGGTCTCTCCAAGTACTACAGAATTTGAGGCAGGCCATTGCTTATGGCTATGGGCCTGCAACAAACCTCAAAAAAACGTCGTTTAGGGGATCAAAACTGCTCTGGAAGTTCAAGACCTAAAAAACTACTAAAAATAGTAAATGTTGAAATAAACAAGGAAACAGATGAAACCGACTGGAGGTCTAGGTGGAAGAGGTGAGTGGTCACCAATATCCACCTGGATCATTCCTCCCCTCTTAGGAAGCAATGGTCCCTATTGCGTGCAAAGCCTTTATGAGGTGAGGAAATTTATGTTGAACCTGGTCCCTGGTGAACCACTTGCCCTTGTGAAGGAGTTGGCCAACTTTGACAACTCGATCTCACTAGATCCTCTGCTGGCAAGTGTTCTTGATCTACATGTCCCTGAACTGATCAGTTTTCACTTGTTCCATGCAGCCTGGGTTGAGCTCTATTGGTGTGAGTTGTTCTAAAATGTCGGATGTGTCCAACAATGGTGGAAACTATGGTCGAAGGCGATCTACATTGAATACTAGGTGCAAACAAAGGAACGGTGGGATGTTGAGCTCGAAGGCATTGTCTCCGACAACCTTGGTGATGGTGTATGGCCTATATCAGAGCGGGCAAAGCATGAGATTGGGGTCCATCGAGGCACTCCTTTTGCAAATGTAGCCAAAATTTGTCGCCCACCTAGAACTTGTGCGACACTGTAACAGCCCTGCTGAAAATTTCATGTAAAAATATATAAATACCACGGATCATGGGACACGTATTCCAAGTTGAATGGTGGGTAGGACATCCTAGTGGTTGTTCATTTGGTTGCTTATGGTTAAGGAAATTGGCAAAGGCATTAAAGAGGCAAAAAGGTATTTTGGCACATTTATTTATGAAAATAATGGAAATTAGGAGAAAGGAAGGTGAAAGGTCACATTTTGCATGTGAGGAGGAAATTGAAGGAAAATAACAAAAAATGAAGAAAATAGAGGCCTCATTAATAAAAAGGCTTATGAGGATCAGTGGGCAAGCTTTTTGTCAGTTTAGCTTTGGAGCTCTCTCATTATTCTCTCTCTCATACTCTTGGTTACTTAGAGTTTTCTTGGAGCACTCTTGGAGGGTGTGGCATACTTGGATTCTTGGAGCAAGAAGGCAAAGGAAGACCAGGAAAGTGCAAGAAGGCATCAACATTAGCAGCTACATCAGATTTTCTTGCAGGTATGTAGTTAAGGATTTTTATATGCATTAGGTTTATATACATTAGGGTTATGTACACGTCTTTTGATGTTATGGTTACATTCATGATATATGTTGGTTGATTAGTGTAGTTATATGCACATTTAGCCTGGAGGTTGTAACAGAGTGGCATCAGAGCATGGTTCAAACACTTGGACTGGATGGGCTCTATCATAGGTAAAATGAAGAATAAAGGTTAATTTTTAGACCTTTCTGTCATATATGTTATAACTTTTCTTCTGTGAAATATTAGAAGTCGAAATTTTGTCCATAATGAAGGTAAATCCCACTGATAATGTGGTAAAAAATTCAGATATTGGTTCACAATACTTTAGGAATTATGATCTAAGGAAAATGATCTTCCTGAATGCACCCTTAAACAAGTCATGTTGGAATTTTTGCAATAACTTTTCTTTTGTATGCTTTCAAAAGCTGAAAAACTTCCACACTAAAGGGAAATACCAATGATTATGTGGTATAAATTTCAGATAATAGGTCGGAATATTTTAGGAGATATGAGCAGAGGGAGTCGAGCCTTCTGAATGCTCCTAAAATGAGGTCTCAAACAGGTCACACTAACATTTTTGTTATAAATTTTATTATGGGCACTCTCAGGAGGTGAAATTTTTTCCACAATGAGAGGAAATCACGCTTATATTGTGATAAAAAATTTAGACATTTATTCGCTATATTTTAGGATATATGACCAGTGTAAATCGAGCTTTCTGGATACTCCTAAAATTGTGCACCAAATACAATTGTGTTGGTATTTTTGTTATAACATTTCATCTATGAAATCTCAGAAGTTGAAACTTGAACCATAGTGAGGTAAAATACCATTGATCTTATGGTTCAGTTTCCATAACTTGTACTACTGCAGTTTAGGATATATGCATTGAATCATTCGCTATATTAGTTTGCATGCAAAGTGTTTGATGAAATGCTTAAATGTTTCAATGATTAATTGCATACAAACTGTTTGATAAAATGCCTTAGTAAGTATGTTGTTTGTGGTTGGGGGTAGCATTGATGTGCAATAGTATTGTTGTAGTGATATATTCTTACTTGTATGCATATACCTTGCTATGGTAGTTTGCATGTAAAGTGTTTGAAGAAATGCTTACATGCAAATGTAATAGTATAGTAGTTGTTTGAAGAAAATGTAATAGTACGATAATTGTTTGAGTAAAGTGTTATTTTCTTATTTTTGGATGCGATAATATTGTAGTATGATAATATGGATGTAGCTAATCTATTCCTATTTGCATGCAAATAATTTGAAGAGTTGCATGTAGGGAATTTGAAAGGTTGCATACAAGAATTTGAAAAGTTGCATGTAAGGAAATGGAAAAGTGGCATGTTTTTAATTATTATGCTACACGTGGAATAAGTGCAATGTTTTGACTTAATCTCATACAAATGTAGGAGAAATAAAAATCAATTTCTTTTCAAGTATGGTTAAATTTAATAGAGATTTGGAGATCCCATTTCCATAATTGGATATTGGAGGTCGGACCATTATAGTAGCTTCCTCCTTCTACCTTAGTGTGGACCATGGATAGTAAGGGGGGTATGCTTATAGGTTGTTAGTATTGGTGAATATTGATTTCAAATTAATAGACACAATGTATTGATTTTTGGAACATTCGATTGACTGCGTATGGATTATATGTCGCTTACATGTTGATTTCATGATACCTACTTACATCCTTGTATGTCAAGTTACATTTTTGAATATTTTGATTACATGCATCAGTCTTGTAGATTGATTACAAGGACTGGTCGATTATGTTCGACTACATGTGGTTATGCGTATTGGTAGTTGTTTTTGCATTGCTTATGCATAATGTTGGTTGCATGTGGCAATGTGTACAATGGATTAATGGTTGTTATTATGCATGTATGGTCATGGCTATGATTATGCATGTATAGCAGGTCAAACATGCCTTATGAAGTCATTGTATGAAATTTAGGTCATCATGCTGCTATTGGTTGTTATAATGCTAATGAGTTGGCTGAGATCAAGCAAGAGATGCAGATAATCAAAGTGAAGTTGTAGCATTGGACCTCGAGGCAAGGGAAGATCACCATACATGTATTGTATGTTCGACATGCAGATGGTTATGGTTGCGATATTTAGGTATGAACCGACATATTTGTGAGATGGTGTCATACTAATTTATATTGACTTTTCATATGTGTGAATGACAATTGTGTATGAGTTTACGATGTGAACATGTTAGTTAGATATTGTTATGGATATCATGATCTTATGAGTGCTTCAGTTGACATGTTGTAAAATTATATCTCGCTAACTAGATTGATAATGCATACAAGATAGCCTCCCCTAAGGTACACTAAGGTATGAGTTTGCTTATGTATTATACTTGGCGTTTCATAGTTGATTACGTAGTCTATTTGGTATTTCAGTTTAGTGCTTATTATGTCATCTAGTTTATTTGTTTAACATGGTATGAATGTTTGATGAATTGCATACTATGAATATGTGTTCAAATAATTTTGTTTTAAGATGATTGTACTAACATGTATGTGTTGAGACAGTTGATATGTACTTGAATGTAGTTGATAGTTGTAGTATTATGACTGATGACTATGAGTTGACTATGGATTATGACATGATTGTTAGTCTTGGTAATGGTTGAATTCAAATTAATAGATATGATTGTCTTGATATTTTGAACACGTGGTTGACATGTGTGAGCAGTTAGAGGGTAACATGTTTGGTATTAGCATGACAATGTAATAGTTGATGTGTCTATATAACTAATAGTTGGGTGGTGTGACAACACATAGTAAACCTTGATTCCAGCAAGGTAAAAAGGTAAAAGAAAGGAATTGAGCAAGAATTCCTTTAGCTATGTTTGGAAACCCTAATTCCAAATGAATGTTTTCTTTGCATACATGAAGTCTTCTTAACCTTAAGCTAGTCTGAAATTATGTGGATACATGCTATATTCATCAACATGTATTTGATAGGTATATTAGTTAGTCTTTAGCTACAGGTGGATCTAATAAAGGATTGGAATCCCTTGAGAGATGGCGTGGATGTGTTCAGTTGCAAGCAGCGTGCTTGGCACAACAAGATAAGGTAACTGGTGTAATTTTATTTATGCACTGACAATTATGTGTTTATGGTAGTATGATGCAGGGATTTCATGGCAAGAGACTGCTATGAAATCTTGAAGAAGGCTCGGGTTGAGCTTTCCCTGGGAACCATGAGGATTGAGTTATGGTGTCTATTGTTAGTCTTGTGCTTTTGGTCTTTTATGATTATTGCGCTTGATTTTCAATTTTGATTGGGTCTGGTGCATAGCTATGCCACTTTGTTTGCGGAGTCATGTTGTTATTGGTTTTATGGTCTTCTTCTTGTTTGTTTCTTGTCTTGCCTTTTTATGTTTTGATTCTTGGGAATTGGTTGGGAAAGAGGAAAGTTGATGGAAATTGAGAGAGATTTGTGGTACCCAACCGATGATATAAGACCCAGATGAAGCTCTGTGCATGAGTAAGCACAACGGAAGGTAAGGCTATGACAATTGGTTGGATTGGTTGGGTCCATTGTGCTAAATGAACAGTAGCAGCTCAGACACAAGAAATGTAACAGGAAAAGGTAAAGTAAATGGATTTGAGGCGTCATATGCCTTCGCTATGTTGGGAACTGTTGTTCTCAATGTTGCGCATGTGTTGCATGAATAAAGGAATTTCACTTAACCTAGACCTTATGTTATTTGGTAATTATGTTATGATCATGATTATGTTGATGTTTATATATGTATACATGAATATATTCATGTCGTTGTTTGAGAGGATCATGATTGTTTTATGCTAACGTTTATATATGTATGTATGTACCCATGTATCTATGTTACTATCTAATAGGGTTGTCAGGGATCATTCTTGTGGGGGAATGATTGCTTATGCAGGAGAACAACATGAAGAGGTTCCTGGTCTTACGAGGAATCAATTGGGAAGAGTCACGAAAAATATACGAGGTCAGTATCATGTGGATATGATTTGATATTGTATGCTTGTAGGATGCTTATGTCTATGTTATAACAGGTAATGTTGAAGGATACATCAACAAAGTGAAAGCAGTGTGGTCTGCGGCATGTTAGGATAAGCTTGGATGAGATACAGGAAGCAAGGTTTCTCGGTAAGGACAGTGTGGTTTTAGATGTGTGGTACTATTGTTGAGCATACGTTGTATATGTTGTACATGTTTCATATATGATGTGTGCACATGCAGTGTTATGTATACATAGCATGTGTACATGTTATTTATGCAATGTTATGTATAGGATGGTACATATAATGTTGTATGAATGTTACATATTCAATACTGGGTATAGATGGTGCTATGTACATGTTGGATATGCAGTATTGTGTACATATTGTACTATGTGCATGATGGATATGCAGTGTGGTGTGCATATGGTGTTGTGCGCATGTTGGTTATGCAGTGTTGTGTACAATTGATGCTATGTACGTGTTGGATATGCAGTGTTATGTACAAGTGGTGTTGTGTGCATGTGGTACATTGGTACTATGTACATATGGTGTGGTGTGCATGATTCTACAAGTGGTGCCATTTGCATGTGGTGTTGTGTACATATTGTACAAGGGGCGTTGTGTGCATGTGGTGCTATGTACTTGTCGTGCATGTGGCGCTATGTACATGTGGTGTCACGTACATGTCGTGCATGTGGTACTGTGTACATGTGGTATTGTGTACACATTGTATAGCGGTGTAATGTACACATGGCGTTGTGTACACGTTGTGCAAGTGGTGCCATGTACATGTGATGTTGTGCACACATTGTGCAGGTGGTGCGGTGTACGAGGGGTATTGTGTACATGTTGTACATATGGTACTGGTGTATGTGTGGTATTATGTGCATGTCGTTGATGTTGTGTTATGGGCATGCAGTATTATGTATATGCATGAGGTAGTCATGGTATTGCGACATGTGTACTCGTTGTGTGGTACTTTGTGTAGTTACATGTATTGGGTGCTATTGCACATCGGGTATAGATGGATGCATTGTATTGTATACACTAGGTGTAGGTGTATGTGTTGTATGTCAGGCGTAGATGCATGTATTGCATTGTGTGGTATGTCATGTGATTGTATGTGTGTGATGCACATTAGGTGTCTATGCACATGGTTGAGGAGAAGGCACTATGTGCTTGTTGAGTGTAGCAACCGATCTGGATTGCCTATGGAACAAAGACAAAGCTAGAAGCTAAGGATTGAGGAAAGGATAAGTAACATGATTTTATTTCAATTTTATTATGCATGTGATTTATGACTATGGTATATTATGATTATATGTGATCTATGATTTTGATTTATGATGGTTACATGTACTATGATTTTGATGGTTATCTTTGATCTAACCTGATGTGATATTTTTATATATGTCGACTTGGTCAAATATGCTAGTTTGACTTGTTGTGACAGGAAGCGAACATGATTGAGAATGTACCATATTGACGAGCTACCAATGAGGTATGATGTGAATTTATTTTAATTTATTTTAAAACTGATGGAAGCTATGTGTGTGGTACAGGAATCATGAACATGCCCGGTTGGGTAGTTGAAATCAACTACAAGAATTAGCAGCTTGATATGGTGGTTTGGTGGTTGCTTACGGTGGTTTGGAAGTTGCTTTATGATGGTTGGTATATGCTTTATGATGATTTTATATGTGCTTTATGTTGGTTGATACATGCTATATGATGTTTTGATATATGCCTTATGATGTTTTGATATATGCTATATGATTATTAGTGTATGATTGATATATGTTTGGTATATGATTTGGCATATGTTTTGGTATATACATTTTGATGATGTTGTTATATGTACACCCGTGTATGGATGTAAATACCGTAACAAGCTATGTTATAAATCTCCACTATGCGGTATGGGTGTAATGTTATTATGCTATCATGTGGTTATGTTATCATGATGTTATGATGTCATATGAGTTTTCTTAAGTAGAATGATCATTGTAAATATTGTAATGAGCTGTGCTATAAAGCTCCAGTATGTTGTATGTTGTCATGTTGCCATGTTGTCATGATGTTTTGATTTTGAGCAAGTATTTCATTGTAAATACTACAACGAGCTGTGTTATAAAGCTCCATGGGCAGTATGTTTTGTTTTTAGCAGTCATGTTGGTTATAGGTGTCATTGAACACCGAGGACGGTGTTCCCCCAAGGGGGAGGGTTCTGTAACAGCCCTGGTGAAAATTCCATGTAAACATATATAAATACCACGGATGATGGGGCACATATTCCAAGCTTAAGGGTGGGCAAGACATCCTAGTGGGTGTTCATTTGGTTGTTTATGGTTAAGGAAATTGGCAAAGGCAATGGCTAAGGCATTAAAGAGGCAAAAATGTATTTTGGCACATTTATTTATAAAAATAATGGAAACTAGGAGAAAAGGAAGGTGAAAGGTCACATTTCGCATGTGAGAAGGAAATTGAAGGAAAATAATGGAAAATGAAGAAAATAGAGGCCTCACTAATAAAAAGGCTTATCAGAATCAGTGGGCAAGACTTGGTCAGTTCAGCTTTGGAGCTCTCTCATTATTCTCTCTCTCTCTCATACTCTTGGCGACTTAGAGTTTTCCTAGAGCACTCTTGGAGGGTGTGCCATACTTGGATTCTTCGAGAAAGAAGGCAAAGGAAGAGCAGGAAAGTGCAAGAAGGCATCGGCATCAGTGGCTACATCAGATTTTCTTGCAGGTATCGAGTTGCATGTATGATTTCTTCACTAGTTTTGGCATGCATGGCACATGCATGTGGTTTCTTGGTTATGATCTATCATTGGCATGGAGGATGGATGGGATTGACAATGGATTGCCTAGCCTTTCCATTTCCTGGATAACCATGGTGATTGTGGGTTTACTTTCATTTCTTTGTTTTGGTTGGTTCTCATTTTTCCATAGCTTGGGTTGAGTTACTAGTCCTGGAAGCCCCGATTGAACAAATGCTCTGGAATCCCTGTAACAGCTTGGGTTGAGTTACTAGTCCTGGAAGGCTTGGTTGGACCAATGCTTTGGAAGCCCTATATAAGCTGTGCGTTGAGTTACTAGTTCTGGAAGCCTTGGTTGGACAAACGCTCTGGAAGCCCTGTATAAGTTGTGCGTTGAGTTACTAGTTCTGGAAGCCTTGGTTGGACAAATGCTCTGGAAGCCCTGTAAGGCTTGGATGGAGACCAATTTGATGATGGTTTTTGGTGATGTTTGGCCGTGAGGTGGAACCATTGTTTGATGGGTTGAGGTGGGTGGCCTCTGGAAGCCCTGGATGAGTTTTGATTGATGTGTTCTATGAGATCCCACATTTAGGTTTGGAATATGGCACGGGAGTGATTGGCTGAAGAGAGACTCGACTCAGCCAATCTATGGTCAGGTGGAACGTGGTAGTCCCATCTCCGGTTGGTTCATTGCATTTATTAATGGAAAAAAATTCATTCCCTTGATTTTCATGTGCAAATGTACTAATGTATATATGGATTTTGATGGCTGACATGTTTATCATATTTTTGTTCCTATTATGTTTTTTATATGCACATTTACCTTGGAGGTTGTTACAGCCACTCGATGTTGATCATGGTGTTGCTTGTACTTAGCATTGGATTTGTCCAACATGTCATGGACCTGCTGGCGGATGTGTTGAATCTGCTCAATGAAGTTGTTAGCCCTATCAGCTTTAGAATGGACATGAGCCAAATCTACCTGAGTGGCTGCAAATGGTATGGCCACATCAATGGGACATAATGGCTGAAATCCTACCACTACCTTAAAGGGTTTGTGGCCTGTTGAGTTGTGGAGAGCTCTGTTGTAGCTATGTTGTACATAGGGGAGACTTTCATCCCATGTGCGTGGATGCTTTGAGTTGTACATGTGCAGAATGTGTACGATCATCCTGATGACAACTTTCATTTGGCCATCATTTTGGGGATGGAAAGTTGTGGACTTAGTAAGTTTTGTATCCAACATTGACTAGAGACTTGACCAAAATGCACTCAGGAATATGTTGTCCCGATCTGATACAATGGACTGTGGGATCTCAAAGTGTACCCACACTCACTCAAAGAAGAGCTTAGCAGTGGTCTCTATTGTGATACTCGTATTATAGGTTGCCATGATGGCCATCTTAGAGAATCTTTCGACGACCACGAAAAGGCAGTCGTTGATGTGCTTAGTAGAAGGAAGGTCTGACATACAATCCATGGAGATAGATTCCCAAGGTCGACTAGGAGTAGGTATAGGAGTATATAGGCCTTGCTTCTTGATGGTTGGTTTGGAAATGGTGTAGGCGGTGCAGGATCTAATGTACTTCCCAACATCCTGACGAAGTTTCGGCCAATAAAAATACATCTGCAATACCGCCACTGTTTTCTCTACTCTGAAATGTCTAGTGACCCAACTGTAGTGCGCCTCCCAAATCATCTTGGCATGCTCACTTGAAGGAACACATATGTGTCCCAGGTGGCATAATAGTGCATCATGAAGGAGAAAATTTGGAACTTGCTTCCCTTCCAAGAGTGTTTGGTATGTGATGCCGAATTCTCGATCGTTGTGGTAAAGATGTGACCACCCCGAAGTCTCATGCCCAAAAGAGTCAAGCACAATGATCAGTGCCATGACTAGCGGTCGTTTGAGGCAGTTTGCAACATTATTGGTGCTTCCCTTCTTGTACTTAATGTTCAAATGGAACCCTTGCAGGTAGATGGACCATTTCTGATGGTGATCGTTCTGTAACTTCCCTTGTGTTTGTATGAACTACAGGGGTCGGTGGTGTGTGTGGATGACTGTTTCCTTCCCCTAGAATGTAATGCTTCCACCGACGGAAAGCCTGCACAATGGAATACATTTCTTTGCCATAAGTGGGATACTTTTGGACTGTGTCTGAAAGTGTCTCACTGTGATAAGCCATTGGATGCCCCTGCTGAATAAGAATTGCACCAATAGGATAGTCGGAGACGTCTGTCTCAATCTCAAATGGTT
The DNA here is from genome assembly GCA_000404065.3 of Pinus taeda. Lineage (NCBI taxonomy): Eukaryota > Viridiplantae > Streptophyta > Pinopsida > Pinales > Pinaceae > Pinus > Pinus taeda. The sequence continues at coordinate 92,853 of APFE030709721.1, forward strand.
GTTGTAGGTCTGGTAATGTGAGCACTCGTGTAGAGAAGAGTTGATGCTTCAACTCGACAAACACCTTCTATTGGGTTTTGGACCAAAAAAGCTCTGATTTCGCTCCACCCTTGGTGACTTGACTTAAAGGTCAAGTGATATGACAGAACCCCAACACGAACCTGCGGTAGAAATTGGCGAAACCTAGAAAGTTACGAAGCCCTGTTAGAGTGGTTGGGGCTGGCCAATATCGAATGACTTGTATCTTGGCTAGGTCCACATGCACACCCTGCTCATCAATGATGTACCCCAGATATTGAACCTGGGTCATGCCAAAAATGCATCTCTCCAAACTGGCACACAACTTGTGTTGTCGCAGGGTTTGAAGGAACTGTCGAATATGGTGGAGGTGATCTTCCTAACTCTAGCTGAAGATCAAGATGTCATCTAAATACACCACCACGAATGCATTGGTGAAGGGTCGCAAGATGTCATCGATCAATCTCATGAAGGTTGCGGGGTCATTCGTCAACCTGAAAGGCATGACCGACCATTCAAAAATGTCCTCCTTGGAATTGAACGTAGTCTTCCACACATCGAAGGGTTCGATAGGCACCTGGTGATAACCAAAACTTCAAGTCAATCTTGCTGAAATATTTGCCCCCCTTGAGCTAGTCAAGAAGATCATCAATCCATGGGATTAGGTACCTATTCCAGATAGTGATCTTGTTCAGCTTCCGATAGTAAATATGGAGTCTCCATGTCCTATCCTTTTTTTGTACCAATACAATCGAGCTCCCACGGGGTGATGAGCTTGGCCTGATGTGCCCTTTCTGCAATAGCTCCTGAATCTACCTCTTGATCTCATCAATCTCCAAAATAGAGCCCTGATAGATCTGTCCATTAGGTAGTGGCGCACCCAGGTCAGATCAATGGAGTGGTTGACCTGACAGTGCAGAGGTACCCCTGTAGGTGAGGTGAAAATGTCCTTGTACTCCTCCATGACCTTGTCCATCTGCAGCTATTATGCAAAGGAGCCCTGTCTAGAAGTTGTGGCCACAACATTCTTCTTTCCCTAAGGGTGAATCATAAGGAAAACAAATTTCCTAGAATGGGTAATGATCTTACTGCACTACTTTGTAGTAATCAATGAGATGGCAGTAGGCGGGGCTACCTCTGGTATCCTGTACAACTTATTACCCAAAGTAGTAATCACAGAGAGAGGTCTAGACTCATATACAACAAGTCGCTTCCACTAGTATGGTTGTCCTAATAATACATCAAAAATTTCAAGAGGAGAAACATTGCACAATACCTCATCCATGAAGGGCTTGATGTTGTAGGGAAGGCGACACTATTGGCTAACACAAAGATCTCGTTCTTGGTGAAGCGACCCGATGGTGTACGACTGCGGATGTGTTGTCTTTAGTAGGCCCAACCACTTCACGACCTCTGCTGAAATGAGGTTCTTTTGGCTCCCACTATCGACAATGAACTACAGTGGAGAACCCTTCACCCACATCTATCAGTGGAAGAGGCGTTCCCCCTCCTTTGGATATTCAGGCTCATTCCTCTGGATCTTGGTAGTGGCCACAGTGGCACTGGACTTTGCGCCAATGATTTGCTTCCCTTTTTCATTCCCATTGTCAAGTTCTGACTCAGGGTTGGAACATGCATCTGAATCAGAAGCCTTGAGCTCAAGGATCAGTGACTGCTTGGCCTGACACTCACTTGTGTTATGAGTGGAGCTTTTATGGAACTCACACCATTTTCTCGTGTCCTTCTTTTTCTTCGTGGTGTTGTTCTTTGCTTGCGGCTTTGGAAGGTTGTCCTGGGTCACCCTACCCTTGCTTTGGCTTTTACTCTATGGTTTGGGGGCGCCTTTTCTTTGCTTCAGAGTCGCAGATCCAAAGTCTCGCTTCTTCTGTTTAAACTTATGCTGAAGCTTGACAGCGTATCAGTATGTTGTGCCGAGTGAGGATATATATAGGAACTCCATGTCATCTTAGATCTACTTGTGTAGGCAGTCACGGTACTTGAGTACCAAATGCTGCTTAGAATCCTTGATACCCAATTTTGCGTGAAGGGTACGGAAAACATTTGTAAACTCTGACACATCTTGGTCCCTTCCCTGCCGTAGTGTGGTCCACTTTATGTATTTATCTTCATAGCTCCCAACAGGGTAACATTGTTCCTTGATGACATCTAGGAAATAATCCCAAGTGGGTGCGGCTGACAATAGTGAGTATTCTATCTCGTCCTTTTGTTCACATTAGGTTTCCCACCAGTTCTTGATGCGTGGGGTGGATTTGAGAAGTGAAAAAGCAATATTTTCCTGATTGGAATAGTCATAAACTGAAAAAATATCCTTCTAATAGATTCAACCATTTATCTACAACATCTGCATTTATCTAGACCTCAAATATGGCAATTTCAAAGTTAACTTGCACCTTAAAAGGGGCGGCGCCTCTAGAGTGGCTGTTGGATGAAGATGCGTCACCTGTGGGTAGTCGTTGAAGGATCAGCGCAAATTTATCCACCATCGCATACCTCTATCACTCGAGGGCTTCTTCGATCATTATTTTGATAGGATCTCCTGCACCCTTGTGTTATTTTCTTCAGCCATGGGAGGTCGTCGAGTCTTGCGAGGCTGGTCTTGCAAAGGTTCAACCAGACCAAGCCCTAACTCCTTATACTCTGACCTTGTTGGGGACATGCAAAGAAAAACAAAGAAAGAGTAGATCGCTCTAATACCATTGATTTGAACTTAAACATGAACACAACAAATTACATATATAAGTATAAATACAAAGATGTAGCAAAAATAATACTTCATTTCATTAATATCATAATATTAAAATATGCTTACAAACATAATGGAAATAAACTAGCTCGGGTGATAGTAACTTATATTTGAGAAGAGATGTGGCGGCTACATGCCTCTGAACTATGTTACAATGAGGCTCAAGGTCCTATTTATTATATAACAACAAGAGAAAAACCTAAACAACCAAAACCTTAACCCCAGGAGATGTAACACCAAGAGTTTGTCTACCCTGTTGGGGTTAGTTGGGCAACCAACTTCCTGGGGTCGTAACTTGTTCATATTATCTATGTTTGGCGCGTATGATACCTTATTGGAAAGGTCTCTCCGAGTATTATAGGATTTGCAATAAGCCCTTGCCCATGGTTATGGGCCTATGATAGACCTCAAAAAAATGTCCTTTAGGGGGTCAAAATTGCTCCGGAAGTTCAGGATTCGAAAAACTGCTAAAAATAGTAAATGTTAAAATAAACAAGGAAACAGATGAAACCGACTGGAGTTCTAGGTGGAATAGGCGGGTGGCCTCTAATATCCATCTGGATCATTCCTCCTCCCTTAGGAAGCAATGGTCCCCATTGCGTGCAGAGTCTGTATGAGGTGAGGAATTTTCTGTTGAACCTGCTCCCTGGTGAACCACTTGACTAGGTGAAGGAGTTGGCCTGCTTTGACAACTCAATATAGCTAGTTCCTATGTTGGCGAGTGTTTTTGATCTACGTGTCCATGAGTTGATCAGTTGTGGCCTGTTCCATGTAGTCCGGGTTGAGCTCTATTGGTGTGAGTTGTTTTGTAATGTCGGATGTGTCCAACAATGGTGGAAAGTATGGTCGAAGCGGTCTACATTGAACACTGGGTGCAGACCAAGGAATGATGGGATGTTGAGCTCAAAGGCATTGTCACTGACAACCTTGGTGATGGTGTATGGTCCATATCAGAGCAGGTGAAGCTTGCAGTGGGGTCTTGCAAGGCACTCATTCTGCAGATGTAGCCAAACTCTGTCGCCCACCTGGAATTTGTGTGGCACTTTGATGTTGATCATGACACTACTTGTACTTAGAATTGGCTCTATCCAATATGTCATGGACCACCTAGCGGAAGTGTTGAATACGCTCAATGAAGTTGTTAGCCTTGTCAACTTCGGACTGGACGTGAGATGAATATGTCTGAGTGGCTGCAAATGGTATGGCCACATCAATGGGACATAATGGCTGAAATCCCAGCCCTACCTAAAAGGGGTTGTGGCCCATTGAGCTATGGAGAGCTTTGTTGTAGTTATGTTTTACAGAGGGGATATTTTCATCCCATGTGCGCAGATGCTTCGAGTTGTACATGCGCAAAATGTGTACTATCATCTTGTCGAGAACCTATGTTTGGCCATAAGTTTGGGGATGGAAAGCCATGGACTTAGTAAGTTTTGTATCCAAAATCGACCAGAGACTTAACCAAAATTCACTTAGGAATATATTGTCTCGATCTGAGACAATGGATTGTGGGATCCCAAAGTGTACCCACATTCGCTCAAATAAGAGATTAGTAGTGGCATCTGTTGTGATACTCTTCTTGCAGGCCACCATGATGGACATCTTAGAGAATTTGTCGACGACCACAAAAACATAGTCGTTGTCATGCTTAGTAGAAGGAAGGCCCGAGATATAATCCATCGAGATAGATTCCCAAGGTCGACTAAGAGTAGGTAGAGGAGCATATAGGCCTTTCTTCTTGATGGTTGGTTTGGCAATGGCGCAAGCGGTGTAGGATCTAATGTACTTCCCATCATCCTGATGAAGTTTCGACCAATAAAAATACTTCTACAATACCTCCATTGTTTTCTCTACTCCGAAATGTCCAACGACTTAACTGTAGTGCACCTCCCAAATCATCTTGGCACCCTCACTTGAAGGAACACAAATGTGTCCTAGGTGGCATATCAATGCATCCTAAAGGTGAATTTTTTCAACTTACTTCCATTCGAGGAGTGTCTGGTATGTGTTGCAGAATTCTTGATCGCTCTGGTAAAGATGCGGCCAACCAGAAGTCTTATTCCCATAGGAGTTGAGCACAGTGATCAACGCCATGATTGGCGGTCGGCTGAGGCAATTTGTAACATTATTGGTGTTGCCCTTCTTGTACTTAATGTTCAAATGGAATTGTTACAGGTAGATGGACCATTTCTGATGGCGATCGTTATGTAATTTCCCTTGTGTCTGTATGAACTGCAGGGGTCGGTGGTCTTTGTGGATGACCTTTTCCTTCCCTAGAATGTAATGCTTCCATTGAAGGAAAGCCTACATAATGGAATTCATTTCTTTTTCATAAGTGGGATACTTTCGGATTGTGTCTGAAAGTGTTTCACTGTGGTAAGCCATTGGAGGCTCCTGCTGAGTAAGAACTGCACCAATAACATAGTCAAAGTTGTTTGTCTGAATCTCAAATGGTTGCTACAGTATGGTAATGTGAGCATTGGTGTAGAGCATAGGCGATGCTTCAACCCAGAAAAACACCTTCTGTTGGGTTTCCAACCAAACAAACTTTGCTTTTTCTCCACCCTTGGTGACTTGACTTAAAGGAAAGTGATATGAGAGAACCCCAACACGAACCTGCTGTAGAAATTGGCAAGACCCAGAAAGTTGCAGAGCTTTGTTAGAGTGGTTGGGGTTGGGCAATCCCGAATGAATTATATCTTAGTTGGGTCCACATGCACACCTTGCTCATCAATGATGTACCCCAGATATTGAACCTGGGTCATGCCAAAAGTGCATTTCTCCAAGTTGGCACACAACTTGTGTTGTCGCAAGGTTTGAAGGACCTGTCGAATATGGTGGAGGTGCTCTTCCCAACTCTGGATGAAAATCAATATGTCATCTAAATACACCATCACAAATGCATTGGTGAAGGTTCGCAAGATGTCTACCATCAATCTCATGAAGGTTGCGGGGGCATTCGTCAACTTGAAAGGCATGACCAACCATTTGAAAAGGCCCTCCTTGGATTTGAACGCAGTCTTCCACACATCGGAGGGTTCGATAGGCACCTGGTGATAACTAGACTTCAAATCAATCTTGCTAAAATATTTGGCCCCCTTGAGCTGGTCCATAAGGTCATCAATTTGTGGGATTAGGTACCTATTTTGGAAAATGATCTTGTTCATCGCCTGATAGTCAATACAGAGTCTCCAGGTCTCATCCTTCTTTTGTACCATTACAATCGGGCTCCCACAGGGTGATGATCTTGGACGGATGTGCCCTTTCTACAACATATCTTGAATTTGCTTCTTGAACTCATCGTTCTCCATAACAGAGCATCGATAGATCATTCCATTGGGTAGTGGCATGCCCAAGGTCAGATCAATAGAGTGCTTGAGCTGACAGTGCACAGGTACTGTTAGGCCCCTATACTACTAGTGTCACCCCTTATTGTTATTAGTACAAACCACTTATTATATTGATGTACCCATGTAGTGCCCATATTGTTACTATTGTGCCCCATAGAAGCCCACTATTATTATTATTGTGCCCTTACATTATTATTGTTATGTCGGCTCTGGTTATGTTATGACCCCTTAGACTCCTATATATAGAAAGGAGGTCTTTTCATTTGTATCATCCAAGAATTGTTCATTTATGTAATGCAAAGGAGGTTTCCCCCTCGAAGAGGCTGAATTCTTAGGCGTGGATCTATATTTTCTATCTTTTTGTGAGCTGGTTTCATAACATTTGGTATCAGAGCTTTGGATTCTAGGGTTTCGCTGCTCCAAACAAGTAATCGTGGAATTTTTGCTATAAATTTTTTTCTGTGATGTTTCAGAAGTAAAAAAAAAAACCCATTTGAGAAGAACTGGCGCTGAACTTTGGGTCCAAATTTCAGAGCGTTTCGTGGGATATTTTCGGAGATATGATCTGAGGAAGTTGGCCTTTTTGCAGACTCCTGAATTACACTCAAAACAGGTGACCTGGGGAAAATCGTCATAACTTTCTTTCTGAGCATCGGATTGAAATTTCGTAAGAAGGTGCAGAAAGAGGACGGACTGTAGTTTTCATTTATATATTTTTTAGAGTCAAAAATTGAAACAGTGACACGTGGCACGTCGTACAAGTTCGCTCTACAGAATTAGTCTATAATCAGGTCACTGTGGGAGATTTGGCATAACTCGTCATTGGAGAATCCAATTGGGGTTAGACTGGTGGAATTGGAAAGAGGACATAGAGGACTACTGCAGGTCGCAATTTCAGAACTTAAAAGTCTGAAAATACATAGTTACAGTCATTTCTAGATCGTGCTCCTAAAATCAAGAAAAAGCAAGATGAGGAAGTTTGATGGCAAGGATCCGGTAAATTGGATACGTCAGATGGAGCAATATTTTGATCTACATGGTGTACAAATGTTACAAAAGGTATGTATTGCATCTTCATATTTAGAACCGGATCAATTTTTATGGTATAAAGGGCTTTGTTCTCGTAAAAAACTTGTTACGTGGTCAATTTTCACGGAGGAATGATAGCACATTATGAGGATACAAAGAGCAACACCTTCTTTAGAGCAACACCACAACAATTGGAAAGAGAAAAAGGGCTTTGTGACATAATGGAGAGCAAAATTATGGAAACCAGGAAGCATACCCCTCACAACTATAAAGATGGAAGTGTTGTTTCTCCTAGCCTTCCACAACCTACAAGGGTTACACCACAACAGTTGGAAGAAAAAGGAGAAAAAGGTCTTTGTTACAATTGTGATAGCAAATGCACTAAAGGTCATAAGTGTGCTGAGAAGAAATTATTTTACATAGAATATGAAGAGGAGGAAGAAAAGGATCAAGGACCATCAAAACAAGAGGATATACACCAGGACCCATCCCAGAGAAAGAAGAAAGGAATCAGACCATATCTTGTAAAGCATTGGAAGAATTAACACTCCTAAAACTCTAAAGATAGAAGGACATATCAAGAAGAAAAAGGATAGCACCAAGATATGGAAGGATGAAAAGCCTGGAAATCTATTTGGAAATTTAGATGGTATGGAATTCTTGGCTGAAAGCAATTCTGAGAAAGCAGAAGAACATTCAGTGTCTACTCTTAAGCAACCGGTTTGGAGAAATGGAAGGCGGCCACTGCAGTTGGAAGAAAACCGTCGTGCTACTTACAGGCCATTTAACCAACTAGAGAATGGAAATGACTCAATACTTACTATTCTAGATGGGGAGTCAAAGCAGCTAATCCCTGTTGGAATTCGGTCAGAGCATGCTTATGTAAGAAGTCTTGCTCAGTTTGCTGCAAACCTTGGACCAGTTGCTTGGAAGATTGCAGCTCAAAATATAAGGAGAGCTCTGCCCCCAGGTGTCTCATTTGGCCCTGGATGGGTCGGTGATTATGAGGCTCCTCCTCGTGCTTTATTGTCACATGAAAGAATATCTGTGGCATCAGTGTCCTCTTCCACTACCTCGCCAATTGTTCCAAGTGAAACCAAGATTAAATCAAATAACGCTGAAGATAATCCCAGACTAAGAGATGAAGGGCTTCCAAAGAACTTAATTTCTGAAGGCAGGACTGTTACATCAGCTACAGCGGCTTTGTCAGCAAGACAATTGGTTTCAAATTCTGCAATATGTCAAGGGATAGATAATTGCCAATCTATTCGTAATCCTCAATCTGAAGTGATTGGGCATGGCACATTAAATTCTAGTGGTGATGGAAGAGCTAGTTTTCCTTCTCTGGAAGTAAAACAAGGCTCCATAAGGTCAGGTTTAACTGTTACCACATCCAGTGACCTAGCCCTTGCAGGTACAAAATTTGGTTCAGAAGTAACACAGTCCAGATTACTTGAAATGGCCTCAAGAAATAGCACACTCATGCATGGGGCGTCATTAAAGCAAGCTAATGGTTCAAGGTCCATTGCCAGTCTTCAGGTAATGAAATTTGAAAATATGACAAATGACAGTGATGCACGTGGTGTTGCCAGAAAAGCAAGTGATGCATCAAAACGCGGGTGTAGTTCTCCTGGTACAAATATTACAGTCACCACAGTAAGCTCTTCTCTATGCAACTATCAAGCTAGATCAAGAGTTTTGCAGGGACATCAAGCCGCAAGAAGTCAAGAACATGCTAAGCAGGACTTAAATGGTTTAGCTAATTTACTGCATGGCAAGATGCTAGCATTACATCAAAGAGGTTCTAATCTGTCTGCAAATACCCCAGTGTTGGTGCATTCATCAGTTTCATTAGCAGGGCCATCTATAAAACGAGATGATGCCACAGTGCAGGCATGGATACAATCACAAAATGCACGCCTGGCAGATGCAGATGCTACTTCTAGAGTCAGGTTACAGGATGCACTGAATCCTCATATGGAGCAGCTAAGAAATCGATCAATTTCAACGTATCTCATCAGGTGGAAGTACTTACCAGCAGAAGATTCCACATGGAACGACAAGAATTTTATACAGAAGCATCAAGAACTACTCAAGCGTTGAGGACAACACTTTTTGAAGGAGAGGGGCATGTTAGGCCCCTATACTAATAGTGTCACCCCTTATTGTTATTAGTACAAACCACTTATTATATTGATGTACCCATGTAGTTCCGATAGTGTCACCCCTTATTGTTATTAGTACAAACCACTTATTATATTGATGTACCCATGTAGTGCCCATATTGTTACTATTGTGCCCCATAGAAGCCCACTATTATTATTATTGTGCCCT